>CAAKHD010003664.1:212181-292666 GCA_901007705.1 Fistularia tabacaria
AAAAGTCTGGGTGAGTAAATTTGGGGGGGAAAACGTGTTGCGACCCCACCCAAAAAAAAAAAGACGGCCAGCAAACCCTGGTAGTAGTCCCCCCCCCCCCCCCCCCCAGTGCTTAAGAGCACTTTTTATCATGCTCTCAACGACTCCTTGAAGGACCAACTAGCCACCTTGGAGGAGCCCGAAACCCTTGATGAACTTATATCCTTGGCTATCCACCTGGATAATTGTCTAAGGAAGAGAAGCAAGGAGGGAACTAAATGACAGGTCGTGCGCAGCTCTAACTCTCGTTGCGAATACAGGTCTACCACTCTGGTATCAGAACCAGAACTGATGCAGGATGGCCAGACCCACCTGTCCTGTGAACTCCAACGTCAGGTCAGGAATGGCTTATGTTTTTATTGCGGTTGTCACTGCCACATAATTTCTGTTGCCCTCTGTTAAAAATACAGCACCCGCCAGTGGAGGCTGGAGTACTGGAGGGTGGGACTCTTCAACACAATCCTCCTCGATTAGCTGTACCTGTAACTATTATGTGAGGGCGTGGCTCATGGCCTCCAGGCACTTGTGGATTCAGGGGCTGAACAGAATCTTATCGATCCTAGCGAGGCCAGCAGTCTCAACCTACACCTTGCACCGTTGCCCACTCCACTTTCTGTTTCTTCCCTGAATGGGAGGATTCTGACCGCCATTACAAAACCAACCCAGTCACTCTAATCTCTTCAGGTAACCATCGGGAGACTATTGAGTTCCTCCTTTTCCCTGTTGCTCGCTTCCCACTTGTGATAGGTTTTCCGTGGCTGGCTCCACACAACCCCCATGTCTATCTGGCTAATGGTCGACTTGAAAGCTGGAGCTCACTTTGCCTGTAACTGCCTAAAATCTGCCCTACAATCTTCTAACCAGACCTGAAGACTCCAGAACCAACTATTGACTTAACTTCTGTTCCACTGGAATACCACGACTTGCTTCATAAGGACAAAGCTCTGTGCATGCTGCCACACAGGCCCTATGACTGTGCTATAGACCTCCTTCCTGGAGCCGTTCTACCTGGAAGTAGGCTATACAACCTGTCCAGACCCAAGCCTGATTCTGTTGCTGCTGGACTAATCAGACCCATCTCCTCTCCTTTGGGGGCTGGATTTTTCTTTGTTCAAAAAAGACAATACCCTATGCCCCTGTATTGACTACCATGGGTTAAATCATATCACTATTAAGAACAGATATCCTCTACCGCTCATCTCCTTAGCTTTCGAATCCATTCAGGGGTCCACCGTTTTTACAAAGTTGGATCTCTGAAATGCCTACCATCTTGTTCGGTTCTGGCAGGGAGATGAATGGAAGACTGCCTTCAAGACTCCCATTGGACACTTCGAGTACCTAGTCATGCCCTTCAGACTTTGCAATGCCCCAGCTATGTTTCAAGTCTCGATTACGATGTACTCCGTGACTTTCTGAACAATTTTGTATATGTTTACTTGGATGACATTCTTATCTTCAAGACACCAGCTGACCACCAGAAACATGTCCGCCGGGTTCTCCAGCGACTCTTAGAGAATCATTCTACATCAAAGCAGAGAAATGTGAATTCCACAAGCCGTCTGTCTCTTTGCTCTGCGACATCCTAGAGAGTGGACAGATTCGAATGGATCCTGAAAGCAGAAGTTGAAAGCAGTCCTAGATTGGCTGGCCCCACAAACACGCAAACAGCTCCAGAGGTTCTTGGGTTTTGCAAACTTTTACAACCGATTCATATGGAAGTACAGTCAGACGGCTTCCCCACAGATTGCTCTCACCTCCACCAAGACCACCTTCTCATGGCCTCCTGAAGCCAACTCCGTCTTCCTGGACCTGAAGTTCCCCCAAGCACCCATTGTCATCCAGTCTGACCCCCACAAAAAATGTATTCTTGAGGTTGACGCCTCTGAAATGGGGGCCAGTGCGATCCTATCACAATGCACAAACTCTGATGGGAAACTTCACCCTTGTGCCTTTTTCTCCCGCAGGTTGTCCCCGGCTGGAAGGAATTACAATATGGGGGATCGGGATCTCCTAGCCATCAAACTTGCTTTGGAGGAGTGGCGGCATTGGTTGGAGTGCGCTGAACATCCTGTGCTAGTCTGGACAGATCATAAGACTGTAGCTTACCTACAGTCAGCAAAACATCTCAATTCACGTCAATCCCGTTAGTCTCTTTTCTTTTCCTAATTCAACCTCTCCATCTCGTGTTGACCAAAACACTAAGCTAGATGCCCTTTTCCACCAGTTCTGTGCGGATGACACGGAGGACCCAGCGCCCATCCTACCACATAACTGCATTGTTGGGGCTCTCTCCTGAGACATTGAAGATGTCATCAACCAGGCACTCCAGATGGAACCAGACCCTGGCACTGGTACCCCAGGCAGAAGGTACATCCCCCATCTCTGACCAACCTAATCTCATTCACTGGGCCCACTCTTCAAAATTCTCTGCCCATCCTGTTATGAGCTGAACTGTTGCCCTTATAGACCACCGCTTCTGGCGGCCATCCATCCACAAGGACGTGAAAGGCTACATCCTTGCCTGCCCTGTTTGCGCCCGCAACAAGTTCTCCCTTCGACCACCCGCTGGACTCCTTTAACCATTCCGAAGAGACCCTGTTCAAATTTTGCCATCAATTTTGTCACTGGACTTCCCCCCTCTAAAGGTATGACCACCATTCTTACCATCAGACTGTTTCTCTAAAGCCTGTCACTCGTTCCCCTCAGCTTTTCAAATCGCTCAACTGCTGGTCAAACTTCCGTCTCCATGGCATCCCCCAGGAGATTCTATCCGACTGTGGACCTCAATTCACCTCCTGAGTGTGGAAAAAGTTCTGCCTTGCACTCAACACCCAAGTCTCCCTCACCACAGACTTCCATCCCCAGTCCAACGGTCAGACGGAGCGAATGAATCAGGAACTTGAGGCCAGCCTCAGATACCTGACGTCCACCAAATCTTCTGAATGGAGCCAGTTCCTTCCCTGGGTCGAGTACGCTCATAATTCACACGTCTCCGCTGCCACTGGCCTGTCCCCCTTCGAAATTTCCCTAGGCGAACAACCACCACTCTTCCCTGCAGATGAGAATGATATTGCAGTTACTTCCATCTGCCATCATGTCCATGTTGCTGTAAACGTATCTGGTCTGACGCCCTGGCCGCCTTACAACGCACCTCCGTCCCCATCTATTCGCCTCAGCAGAGGGTTTGGCTATCATCTCACGACATTTCTGGTGTTGAAGTCTGTCTCCAGGAAGTTAGCCCCTAGATTCATCGGTCCGTACGAAATAGAATCTGAAATCAGTCCCACTGCAGTCCCTCTCCATCTGTCGCCAAGCCTCCGCATCCACCTAACCTTCCATGTGTCCCAAGTAAAACCAGTCCTTGCCAGCACCTTATGCCTCCTTCCGAGCCCCCTCTGTCCGCCCGGGACATTGGGGGGCACCCTGCATACACCATCCGACGGATTGTTGACGCCCACCGCCAGGGTAGGGAATGACAGTATCTTGTAGATTGGGAGCGCTATGGCCCTGAGGACTACCCTCTGGTGCCACGTTCTTTTATTTTGGATAAGTCCCTAATTTCAGACTATCGCTCTGCCCCTCCATCTTGTTCCTGGGGGCGGCCTTTGGGGGAGGGGGGTGATGTTGAGATCCGACTGCTCATCAAGCAGCAGCCGTGCAAGAGTGTGAACTCCAACAGGTGCAAATAATCAACCCTCATCAGGCTGAGTATAAAGGGAGCCTGTTGCCAGCCCATCAGTGCCAGATTGTTGGTCCTCTATTTGTCTTGCAGCTCTTTGCAAGCTCCACCTACCCCTTTCAATAAATCCCTGGAAACACCTTACCTCTGGAGTGTTCTTGCATTTTGGTCTAATCGCTGCATTTAACATGACAAAAGGAAAGTTGTACAAGACTGTTATGAGACCAGCGATGCTGTATGGTTTGACAGTGGGATTGAAAAGAAGACAGGGAGCAAAGCTGGAGGTAGCAGAGATGAGGATGTTGAGGTTCTCTTTGGGAGTGACAAGGGTGGATAGGATTAGGAATGAGTCTATCAGGGGACAGCATGTAAGATGTTTTGGAGATAAGGTCATAGCAGCCAGACTGGGATGGTTTGGTCATGTACAGAGGAGGGATAGTGAATACAGTGGTAGAAGGCCGAATCAACGACAAACATTTGAAAGCAGGAGTAAGAACTTCTTCTAATATAAAAATTATTCTCAAGTTCTTCAAAGGACCTTTGTTACTCAAATCTGGCTCTTGAAAAGGCAAAATTGATTATCCATGAAGGGCCCCTTAGAATTTCAAACAGTAATTGACTTTGTCCTGTTTGATAAATATCCCTGAGAATATTGAAAAAGACAATTGACTGATGCTGCTGGGTCATGCATTTTTGTTTTTTTGGAGAGTTAAAATGGGTTTCAAGGGTTACTGTGGGAGATTCATTTGAGACATCCTCATCAATTGCCCCCAAAATGGGGGGAATTAAATATGCACACATGGGGATCATTGATAATGACCAAAAGAACATTTGGTCAGTAACTTTAGACAGAACGGAACCATCTTGGTTGTTACCGCAGTCTGCACACCAAGAAAACTCTAAATTTTCAGTGGACATTGTTGAGATCAGTGAATTTGGGGGGGGGGTTATTGAACGCTTCATTGTCCTCTCAATAATGTTTCCCAAATGAGCATACGGAATCCCCAGGGGTCATGAGATACTCAATGGGGGATGCAATGGGGGAAGTTGGCTTTGCAACTTTATTTACTGATTGGTTAGTTTTTCCTCTTTCCTTTATGAATCTATGGTTTTCTAGTGAACAACTGAACACTGTGTGTGCTTATATTTTTCATAAAAGCTGCAGTTACCACTTTGCAAGATCTGCATAATCGGATGACACAATTTTCAAAATCGAATCAATTTCAAAATCAAATAATTTATATTTTAAGTCCTGATTTTTTGGATACTAATTAGATTTCCATAAATTTACAGTGATTGGAACAAGCATTGGCCAAATATGAGGAAAGTTGTTTACGTTTTAAAACCATTTTTTTTTAATTAAATTATCAGTGCTTCTCACTATCTATAAATGATTTTCTCCTCTTTTGTGGTTGTTTACATTCCTCCGTCAGTTGCCACAGCAAGAGACACCATCCAATCGGTGATTGCAGGATTATGGATGTACCTCCCCAGTGCTCTGATCATGATCCGTGGGGACTTCAATCATGTTTCTCTCATCCTGGTCTCCCCACATTTACCCATTATATGGACCGTACAAGGCGAGGGAATAAAAGCATGGACATCCTGTATGCCAATATGAAGGAAGCATACAACTCATCTCCTCTTGGTGTAACCTGACACCACCTACAGACAGATGGTGAAATGACAGGCGGCCAGCACCAGGACTCTAAAGGTCTGGTCCGGAGGCACTGCAGGAATGCTATCATGTTACAGACTAGAGTTTCATTGAAGGAAACTTTGAGTGAGGACATTGGGGGTCTTTCATTGCATCACTGACAACACAAAATTCTGTGAGGATAGCATTTTCCCAACTAAGAAGATCTGTTGTATCACAAACAACAGTAAGGACCTCAAAGGCCTCCTTAACAGAGAGAAGACAGCCTTCATGGCCAAAGACCATGACTCCTTTTAGTTTTCATAAAGGCAGCACATTGGTGTGGAGGACGTGATCATCTTCCTTACACACAAGACCCTGTCTCATGAGAGAGTGAAGGATGCATTGGGAGAGTCACTTTCTTTGACTTCTCCAGTGCTTTTAACAGCATCCAACCCACCCTTCTGAGAGACAAGCTGCTTGATATGGAACTACACCCACACATCACTGCCTGGAAATCTGGACTACCTCGCAGGATGTCAGGGTGGATAGCCGCGTATCTGAGGCAGGCTCAATGTCTGTGGAGTTTCTCAGTCATCCAGGTCATAGTGAATTCTTGTCGTGGCAACTGGACTTGAATTTCTTCACTTGAAGACATTTCACCCCTCATCCAAGACACTTGTTCAGTTCTGAAGTACAGCCTTCTGCAGTTCTGAAGAAGCCTCTTAGATGAGGGATGAAATGTCTTCAAGTGGGGAAATTCAAGTCCTTCCGTGGGAGGAAGGTTGTGAGAGGCCAATGAAAGGAAGGCCTCGAAGTACTAACATCAAGTCAAAGACTGCAGAGGCAAGGGCTGGCAGGCGTGGGTGTTCTCTGTGGAGATAGGCTGCAGGGGCTTCCCGGCTAAGTTGGCATGGCATTTACTTTCGGCTCTAGGCCTGGACGAGCTAAGCAAGAAGCAAGCTGCTAGTAGGATGGGGAATGAGGCAGAACATGCCTCGTGTTCAATGCGGAGTAGGAAAGAGGAGGAAAGGCAGATGGGCAGTAAGCTGGCCACTTACTGCCGGCCCATCAACTGGAGGGTGTTGTGGTTGAGGACTGAAACAATCAATGAAGGTTGCTCACCACCTGATGACATCTGCTCTTGGCCAAAAGCTAAGGAAGGCACCCACAGGTGTATGCAACAGGCAGCCCTTGCTCCAATTAACACATTGTTATGTTTAGGGAAAAAAAAAAAAACACAACACAAACCAAAACAGTTAAAAGTTCAAAAACCTTGAGATGGCATGTTCGCAGGGTTGGCAGAGACACTTTCTGATGGCTAGAATTATCACCAAAATGTTATTTGTGCCCCCCTGTGGCCAAAAGTATAACTTATTTCAGTGGGGTTTGTTTTTGGCTCTAACGCTCAACAGGATTAGCATAGAAAAAAATGCAGTATTTAATTTTGGAAGGTTGAGAGAAATACGGAGAGGGTCAGGGAGAGCTGCATTTTGCCAGATCTAAAACAAAGCATTTGTCAGGGTGTCGAGAGAGGAACTGTGGACTTGCATGAGAAAGTCTGGAGTGGTAAAGAGGTATGTTAGAGTGATGCATGTGGGAGAGCTGTAAGACAGTGGTGGGGTAGTTGTGACAGGAGTTCAAGGTGGAGGTAGGACTGTATTAGGGGTCAGCTCTGATTTCCTAGTTCATTCTTGTTTGCTATGGTGATGGAGAGGCTGACAGATGAGGCTAGACAGGAATCTCCACAGAGTTTGATGTTTGCAGATGACATTGTGATATGTTGTGAGAGCAGGGAGTAGGTAGAGGAAAATCCTGAGAGGTGGCAGTAAGCCCTGGAAATGAGAGTAATGGGGATTAGCCGCAACAACACAGCATAATTGTGTGTGAATGAGAGGAACCAAAGTGGAACGGTGAGGCTTCAGGGAGTAGAGATAAAAAAGGTGGAAGATATTAGGGTCAACAGTCCAGAGCAACAAATAGTGTGGAAAAGAGGTGAGAAAATGGGTGAAAATGATAGCAGGAGATAGCAAAGATGAAAATGTTGAGGTTCTCTTTAGGAGTAAGGAGGATGATGGATAGGATCAGGAATTAGTCCAGCAGAGGAACAACACATTTTAGATGTTTTGGAGATAAAGTCAGACTGAGATGGATAGATCATATACAGAGGAGAGACTGTTAATATATGGACAGACAGATGCCAGGCAGGCGGCCTAGAAGAAGACCAAAGAGGAGATTTATGGATGGAGTGAAAATGAAACGTAATCCTAGTTGGTGTGGAAGAAGTGGATAAATGCAGTTAATTAGGTTAGATGGAGGCAGATGATTTTCTGTCGTGACCTCTGAAGGGAAAAGCCAAAAGGAAAAGAAGAAGATTAAGCATGTATGAATGAATGACTGAAATTAATTCCTGAAAATATTAATTTAAAAAAAACTTGGAAAGTACCAGAATTAATTATTAAGTGCAGCATCAGTGTGTGTTTAGGATTATAGTTACACTGTTAGTGCACCACTACATCATTATATCTATATGTAGATGTTCATATGACTACTTTGAAAATTATTTATTTACAGTTACATAATGACTTTACAAACCATTAACTACTTGTCAGTGTATATTGTGTATTTGATGTTGCATGTAAAATTCAAAAATGCTGCTCCATTAAATATTCAGAGTTTAAAAATACTATGGGTACATTGATCATGATGATCAGGTTTTTCAGAAAACACTGTTTTGGCAGTTCAACACAACCCTGAAAAGAATTCCTAAAAAAAAAACCCGGATACTGTGGCATCTTAACATCTTATCAAGGCTTCTCACGAAAACTGATTACCTGAACAGGTGCAACTTCAGCCAAATGACAGAGACAGAAGCCCAAACAGATATACGGAAGCAGATATTTATCAAGAAAACAGGAATATGAATATAAAAAACCTGAGCTATACTCCCGTGAAGGCAAAATTCCAATCGTGGAATAGCAGCATGACATCATAACTCTGATTCTAATCTGTCGTCTATGATTAAGCAAATGATAAATTTGCACTTTAATGAAGAACAAATAGTTTACTAATGATTATTATTGGAGGCATGCAATGATTACAGTCTGCAATGAAATTGTCACAATTAGTGTGGAATTATTTCAAAAACCTTCCAGTGATGTCATTCAAAGATGTTTTACCAGTATGCCACTCCTTTACACTACATCACGTTCACCAACTTTGCTGAAGATACTTGGTCTGAACATCCTTTTGTGGCAAAAGGGTCTTTTAACCTCCACCTTTGAAAAGACAAGAAATGGTTTGAAAATCATTCAAAAAAACAGCATGCTTAATGGCTAGAATATAATCCTGCTAACTCATCAATGAACCTGTGCCGATGAGGAGATTGACAAGTGAGAGGCAATGCCTGGGGAAGCAGTGACTGTCTTCTATAGGTATGTCTGATGTGTATACACTGGCTCCGTCTGCTCCAGCATCTTGAGCTGATTTAAAGAGATGAGCTGCCCGGTGATGCTGGGCTAAGGAGAGAGGATAGCACCAAGTGGGCGGGACAGCAAGCCTAGAGTGATGCTGGACCATTTTGGTGGTCTGTTACCTGTTCTCTGGCTGAAATTAAGATGAAAAAAAACAACAAAAAAAAACTAAATGCTGCATGAGTAATAATAACAATAAAAAATAACAACGAGAAACAGTGTTCATGAAACTGGACCTGGAGTACTGTCAGTCTATAAATAAAAGGAGACTAATCAAGATGAAACAATACATTGTAATCACTTTAGGGTTAAGGGCAAGAGCAATGCAATAAATGTCATTTCAAAAGTCAGAGAGAAATAAACAGTAAAAGATCATTAACGGAAAGGTTATACATGAGAATATTGACAATAGATTGTTCAGAAAAGTCTGGCCATATCTAGTAAAATAGATAAAGCTTAAAATAACTTGTCCAGATAATGGTTTCTTAGAACATTAGACTATCAAATAGAATTGCTGGCATTTGTAGAGGTACTTTTTATGTCATTGAAAGAAAGCTTAACTTTGGATGATGACAATGACTGACGCGAGATAAATTCTGAGAACAAGATCTTGAACTAACTTGTTCAATTCCTTTTTTTTTCCTTCAAGTTGGGTTTCAGAGGCGTTGTCACAGAACTTGTTACACTTATGGGTTAAATAATCTGCATGCTGCTTTTAGTGCACCAGGGCTACAGTCAGCATCTCTGCTTGAATACTTGCTCAGGATCTGATGGTGAGGTTGACTGAGCTTGCATGTGAACCACAGGGAAAAGTCTTCACCTGAGGGCAAGAGCATCAACACAGCTCACCAATCCTGTGACGAGTCGGTGGTCTCACCTCTGGGTCCCAACTTAGCTTCACTAGAGGAAACTTCTGGCCAGAGAACATCCAAATCAGTACTGATAAATGGCTGCAGTGAAAAAAATTTGGAAAATACTGGAGTTAATAAGGAAGGAAGTCATTTCAGGCAGCTACAAAAGCTTATTGTACCTTTTTGTGGGCAGCAAGGATGAGTTCCTCTGGAAGATATGGGTCACTGGCATTCTCATTCCTAAAGGCCAATGTAGTTATCAACAAGTCCTAAAAAGTGAAATTACTTTGGAGGCCAGTGTAATAACATTCACTCACAAATCAGGATAAATTGCAATGGTAAGACAAAGCAGGGGAGTGGATAGTTGATTTCTATTTCTATTTGAAGGTAATGTACCAAGAATTTAAAAACACAAAGTCTGAGCTGTTGAAATTCAAAAAGAGCAAGTCGAAGGGAAATAGAAACAGCAAAATTAAAAAGGTCAGAAAAATGAAAAAAAGAATACAGTAAAATAAATTAAGGAGTGACTATGAGATCAATTTTAGGGTTTTCAGAACTGAAAAAATGAAGAACACAGTGGACGATGTAAAATGAACAGGAGTCAGATAGAGCAATTTTATGAAGTTAGTTGGTGTGAGAGAGAATATAGAGAATAGGGTTAGATGGAGAAGGTTGATTCACTGTGGTGACCCCCGAGGGGGAAAGCCGAAAGGAAAAGAAGTCGTCAGATAAAGACATTTCTATGAAGAAACAAGAGATGCCAAACCAATGGAATTTGTTGAGAAAGAGCAATAAATTAAATAGCACTCAACGCTGTAATGACCATGAAACCCTTGGTTAAACAGCTTAACTGACACAAACTGTGAACGAGCAGACTCTTCGGATTGTACCCTGAAGTCGCTGATGGTGAACGTCGTCCTCTGCCGGACTCTCTCCGGAAAGGGGGGGTCCGACTGACTCTGTTTTTAACCTCCATAAACTCGGAGCCGCACGGCGACAGCTGGAGCTCGGCTCCGTCAGCGAAGCAAAGATAAACAGACTCGTCCTAATACATTGTTATCAAAGTGAGGCCGGGGGTTCTCATGTTGGTCAGGTACTTCTCGGTTTACTGACCGCAGCTGCGCTAAATCTCAAAACACGCTAACGTCATCAGAATGGGACGGCTCCCTGTTTCAAGTATTTATTTTTCCTCCCAAAAGTTTATAAAATAAGCGTTCCCCAAAATCGAACTACAATGCTTGAAAACAAAACCATTCAACGTCTCATTAACAGTTCGCTTCGTCCAAATGAGAAATAAAGACAAGGAAACACGAATTTCCCTAAATCATTGGTTCATTAACGGAGAATGGGAGTCATAATGACAATCCTGGTTTGTCTCAGCGAGTTATAAAATGGAGAAGGACACTGAATGTGCGGCAACTTACACTATCTTATCATGGCTTACGATAGCACGAATCTAGTTAACATGTCGCCTAATCCCACACTCTCCCGGCTGGTGGTAGCAGCGCACGGTTTATTTATTCGCCCACTGCCCTCTGAGCTCTAGAAGAAGAAAACGAAGAAATAGAAGCATCTCTGTTCGTGCTCGGTCGCTGCTCATCACACCGAGACGTATTCACACAGTCCAGCCGAAGAAGCGGCACCCCAGCTTGCGATGAATGCAACCCCAGTCTGCCCGTTCACAATTGACAAGTTGGCGCTGCAATGAAGGTGCACTTTTTTTCCCCCACTTATTTTGTCTGCGTATACCAGCGCTAGCGTAACCTAGCTGCCGCTAATGTTTCGGGGCAGCGTTATTGTCGCTCTGTAAAGCTTCGCCTAGCTTACTTATAGTTAAAACCAGCTAATTTTCCGATGGAGACTTGTCAGCTGTCAGTCAACACCAATTACTGACGTGATAAATGTACGCTGTAGTTTGAATGTAGTTAATGTGAGCATCATCCATAAAATGTTAAAATGCCCTCTCTGGTTTGTCAGCTCTGCCTGCTTCTCCTAACTGTATGGTCTTTGCCTCAGTGTTAAAGTTACAACGGGCTTTCAGCCTTATAATGTATAATTTACCAACACCAATATGGTTCTCTATTCACATCTACCAGCGGTGTAAGTTCTGTTTTTTTTTTTTTTGTTTTTTTTTAAGAGATATTGACTGCGAATTGTGGTAGTTTATAATCCTTGTGTAACAGTGTCAACCTGCTACGTCAATAAAATCTATGTAAGTACAGGAAAGACTGAAGTCAAGGTGTTTGTTTATGTCAGGCGGGGGCCTCATCCATGTGGGCTTCATGTTGTGGTCTGCTGAATGAAGTGATGGGTACGGGCGCTGTCAGAGGCCAGCAGCCAGGTTTCGGGGCAGGTGCTGGACCATTCAGATTTGCCCCAAGTGCAGGATATTCCACATACCCGCCCACCAGCTCAGGGAGCCCCAGTCTTGTGTGCAAGACCTGTGGCCAGGCCTTCTCAGTCTTTAGGAGGAAGGTAGGTATCTGGATGTTTTGTTAGATACCAGTGCATTTGAATTTGTCTGTTGGCTGGATGAGAAGAAGAAGGCTGCATGCTTAGAAAATTAGGGATATATTCAATTACTATTTTAGACCACATTAGTAATTACGCTCTACACTTGGCAGCGGAAAACAGGCATCCAGAATTTGGCATGTTGATGGTTTTCCATGTTTTGACCTTCATTTTCTGGTTTTCCCATTTACAAATGGTGATCATATTTTCAATGTTGTTGCCTCATAATTTTGAAGGGCGTTCATAATTATGAGAAATAAATCTGTCAATACATATCACACTTGATTAATCTCTCTCCTCCCAAGATAATTCTTAAATTTTAAAGCTTTTTAATTAATGGCTTACTAGGCATTCATGGAGACCTGAAATGGGCTCAACTTAACATGACTTACACCCTAAGAGAATTTATTTTTTAAATCCTGTGTGATCTCAACTGACTGTAAAAAATAGATCCAGTGAAGCCTCATGTTCATGCATAGCTCAGGGTCAGCCTGTGGATCATGTGCTTCACAGGCTCACTGTGCAACTTAAATCCCAAGTCTTGCATTTATTACTGTTTGATGTTTGTCACTGAAGAGGAATTAGCTACCTGTTGGCTCTGTGCCTGTAGGGGTTGAGCAGATGGGGTTGATGGAAAACTTAAGGAAAGGTTTTTGAACTGATTTGGCTTGAATGATCATTTAAATAGTGTTTGTCAAAAAATAATTTCCCAGCTTTGCACAATTGATTGTGAGCATGTAAAAATATTAGATCAGACAATTTCAGATCAGTTTTGTCGAACAGATGTTATTAATCAGAAAATAAAAAAAAAAGTCAGGTAGATGTTAAAATCTGTTGTTGGACTTAAACCCCTCCACAATATCAATGCCAAAGATTTGATAATATCAAAGTCGTGTATATGTTTATGCGCACATTTTGGAAATGGAAGGTTTTGATTTGTTGACAAAACAAAATGAACATTCATGACCATTGGCATTCTGATAGTATTTGAGTCAGTTAGCACTGAGCCTATGCTGACAATGATGCCAAAACCTGCATTCAACTACAAATCAATATCATATTAATGTTGGTGCCGAGCTTGATTCTAGCTGGAAATGTCTAACAGTTAAAGAATTTTATATGCAGAACTTTCATTGAGACAGTGTTGTCTTTGAAATGCTTTAACAAATAATGGCTCGGTTAAATACCAGATATGTCTAATTTCCATCTCTTTTGTCTTCACTTTTGTCTCCCAGTATATTTGCAGCGACTGCAAGAAGAGCTTTTGCTCTCTGTGCTCCGTGTTTCAGGAGAATCTGCGAGTTTGTGCCACATGTCATTTGCTGAAGGCAACGGCATTCCAGCGACCTCGGCTAATGCGTCTTAGAGTCAAGGACCTGCGTCAGTATTTGATGCTCCATAATATCCCCACCGACACATGCAGGGAAAAAGAAGATCTGGTGGAGTTGGTACTGTGTCAACGAGGCATAGAAGAAGAGGAGGACTTAGACACAGGCAGCCTCCACTCACGCTCCCTCTACACACCAACCCCTTCAACCACTCAGTCTGCTTCAGAGTTGTCTACTGTTGCTGCCTCTCAGGAGGAACCGCTCAGCAGGAGTGATAGCTCGGACACCAACCAGGTCAGGATTTCTTCCAAAAGTCCAAAGAGTTTTCAGGAATGCTGAGAAATTAAGTGCAAAAGTGCTTGTGTGTTTGTGGGGTGCAGTGTTAAAAAACGCAATAGTGCCTGTTAAGGTATCCAAGTGTGCAAAACAATTTGAGAATATGTCTCTCCTTTGGTGAAAATTTGTCTTGATGGCCAGTTAATATGAAAGTGACTATCAGACACTGATGATACCTTACTGATTTTTAGGCACCTGATTCTTAGGTAATATCTTACTGATTTATAGGGACGTTACCCAATTACGTTCCCAGCCTTTTTGAGGTCATTTCTAGCAGTTTGTCATTTAGCCATTTCAAGAAAATTTCCAGGCGATTCTGAAAACTGTTCAAGTATTGCAGTTTTAGCACACTTATCTTCAGATCGATTTTCATACCTGATAATCAGTCCAAAAATCCCTCAATGATTTCTTATCATGTCCTTCTGGGATGGGGAACTCACATTGAGTACCTCTGCTCCCTTTAGGTACCTTTGCTATTGTGTCCTATTCCACTGCACAAAAACTGTAGTCTGCTGTTGTTCCACTTCATGTTGCTGATTGTCTCCAGCTTTTTTCAGCCCTACCTCTCAAACAGTCTTTTGTTGAATTTATGCATACTGCTGTTTGTCATCCTGGCCTTCAGTTTATAAGTTATCTTAGAAGCAGATAACAAAGACTCTAGAAAGCAGGAAGGCCAAATGTAATACACAGAGCAATAAGCATAGCAAACTGACTCTGACAAGGGAGCTTGGCTCTAAGCCAACAGGATCCGCTATAAATACTTGTACTTGGAGTGCTAAGGGAGCACTAAGCTTTTCTATGAATGGTAGGAATGAGATATTATTGTTTCCATGGTATCAATGACCCGGCTTTCCAATATTTAATCCATATCGTCAGCTGACTGGCTTCTTCCTAGCTTGTCATGAATAGCAATTTCTGTTGTGTTGCAGGACATAGGGGATACCACATCGGTGACTCTCCTCAACTTGGATGCCAATGAACACACTCCTGAGGTAATCTTTGTCACTTATTCATTCATGAAGACTTACTGAATACATTTTGATTCAGGAATTTCCTCTATGGGAATCAATAAAGTACTATCTTATCTTACTTTCAATATTGCCCTTTGTATTGCAGAACTAGAAGTAAGGAAGTAACATGTAATACACAATAAGTGTTATTGACCACATTTTTAAGCAGTAAATTCAGTAATTAATAGAGATATGTCACTGTATGTAAGAGCTATCAAAAATGCAGCCCTCGGGGGGCACGGGCTAGTGTCTCCCTGAGCCAGCCAAAGGGGGGCCCGGGCCAGGGTCTCCCTGAGCCGCCGGTCCCAACCCCGGATAAATGGAGAGGGTTGTGTAAGGAAGGGGACAAATGTGCAAATCGAACTGAAGAATCTCCTACTGGATCGGTTGAGGCCCGGGTTAACAAGGACCGCCATTAGTGCCGATAACCTACAGGGTACCAGTGCATATTGGGCTACTGTGGGTCAAAGAAGGAGAGGAGGAAGGCGTGTTCAGAAGCAGAGCGAGAGAAGAGGAAAGGCAAGCGTCTGGGAGCTGAGATTAGGGACTTTGCGTATTGGGACGATGACACGAAAAGGTAGAGAGTTGGTTGACATGATGCTGATAAGAAAGGTGGATATACTGTGTGTGTCCAGGAGACCAAGTGGAAAAGTAGTAAGGCTAGAAGCTTAGGAGCAGGTTTTAAGTTGTACAATCATGGTACCGACAGGAAGAGAGATGGAGTAGGAGTTATCTTGAAAGAGGAGTTTATTAGAATGTTCTAGAGGTGAAAAGAATGTCAGATAGACTTATGAGTCTGAAACTGGAAATTGAAGGTGTGATGCTCGGTGTTGATAATGGCTATGCCCCACAGTTGGGGTGTGAGTAAGAGGAAAAGGAGAAGTTCTGGAATGAGTTAGATGGAGTGATGCAGAATATCCCCATAGATGAGAGAGTGGTAATTGGTGCAGCCTTTAATGGACATGTTGGTGCAGGAAATAGAGGTGATGAAGATGTGATGGGCAGGTTTGGTATCCAGGATAGAAATCCAGAGGGACAAATGGTGGTAGACTTTGCAAAATGGATGGAAATGGCTTGAGTAATTTTTTTTTCTTTTTTTCTTTTCAGAAAAGACAGGAACATTGGGTAACTTATAAGAGCGGAGGTAGGAGCACACAGGTAGACAACATCTTGTATAGACGAAGCCTTATAGAGATCGGTGACTGCAAAGTAGTGGTAGGTGAGAGTCTAGCCAGACAGCATAGGATGGTGGTTTTTAGGATGACTCTGGTGACAAGGATGATCAGGAGGACAAAGGCAGAGCAGTGGACAAAGCGGTGAAAGCTGAAAAGGGAGGAGTGCTGTATGGTTTTCAGGGAGGGGTTTAGAAAAGGCTCTGGGTGGTCAAGATGAGCTTCCAGATGACTGAACAATTACAGCTAATTTGATCAGGGAGACAGGTACGAGAAAACTTGTTGTGTTGTCTGGAAGGAAAGTAGATAAAGAGACTTGGTGGTGGAATGAGGAATTGCAGGACTATATACAGAGAAAACAATAGGCACAAAGTAGCAGAGATTCGTAAAAGTGAAGTGAGGAAGGCATTGAAGAGGATGAGGAGTGGAAAGGCAGTTGGTCCTGATGATATACCTGCGGAGGTACCTGGAAGTACCTGGAAGTGTCTAGGAGAGGCAGGGGTAGAGTATCTGGCCAGATTATTCAACAGGATCTTTAAAAGAGTGAGAAGATCCCCGAGGAGTGAAGAAGAAGTGTGATGGTGCCCATTTTAAGAATAAGGGAGATGTGCAGAATTGCGATAAAAATAGAGGGATAAAATTGATCAGCCATACAATTAAGTTATTAGAAATAGTAGTGGAAACTAGACTGAGAGCCAAAGTCAGCATTTGTGAGCAGCAGTATAGCCTCATGCCTAGAAAGAGTACTACAGATGCAGTATTTGCTTTGAGAATGCTAACAAAGAAGTACAGAGAAGGTCAGAAGGAGCTGCATTGCACTTTTGTAGACCTAGAAAAAGATTATGACAGGGTGCTGAGAGAGAACTCTGCTATTGTATGAGGAAGTCTGGAGTTGCAGAGTAGTATGTTGGACTGGTGCAGGACATGTATGCTAGGTGTGAGACAGTGGTAAGGTGTGCTGTAGGTGTAACAGAGAAGTTCAAGGTGGAGGGTGGGACTTCATCAGGGATCAGCTCTGAGCCCCTTCTTGTTTGCAGTGGTGATGGACAGGCTGACGGATGAGGTTAGACAGGAAGCTCCATGGACAATGATGTTTGCAGATGACCTTGTGATCTGTAGTGAGAGCAGGGAACGGGTGGAGGAAAATCTTGAGAGGTGGAGGTATGCTCTGGAAAGGAGAGGAAAGAAGGTTAGTTGCAGCAAGACAGAATATATGTGTGTGAGTGTGAGGAACCTGGGTGGAACGGTGAGGCTATAGGGAGTGGAGAACAAGAAGTTGGAGGAGTTTTAGTGCTTAGGGTCAACGGTCCAGAGCAACAGAGTGTGGGAAAGAGGTAAAGAACTTAGTTCGAGCAGGTTGGAATGGGTGGAGCAAAGTGTCAATAGTACTATGCAATAAAAGACTATCAGCCAGAATGATAGGAAAGGTGTATAAGACAGTGGTGAGACCATCAACAATGATGAAAAGACAGGAGACAGAGCTGGAGGTCTGAAAAATGTAGATGTTGAGGTTCTCTTTGGGAGTGACGAGGATGGATAGGATCAGGAATGAGTCCATCAGAGGGACAGCACATGTTAGATGTTTTGGAGAGAAGGTCATAGCTGCCAGACTGGGATGGTTTGGTCATGTACAGAGCAGGGATAGTGAATACATTGGGAGACGGACACTGGAATTGGAGCTGCCGGTCAGGAGGAAGACCAAAGAGAAGATTTATGGACACAGTGAGAGAGTATATGAAGTGAGTTGATGTGACAGAGGAGGACACAGATAATAGGGTTAGATGGAGAAGGTTGATTTGCTGTGGCGACCCTTGAAGGAAGGGAAAATGTAAAGAAGAAGATGTAATGAGATATCAATCTGGATTGAAGTATAAGTCATATGGTCTATAATTCAAGTAGGTGTGAAAAATACAAATATATGTGTATGTGTATAGGTAGTAACTTTTATTCAGCCCCAAGCGGAAACGAACTGTTCCAGGAGTATCCATAGACATTCGGTCAATAACTTAAATGGAGCAAAGAGGCATGCAATAAATACTTGTGGAATACAACACATCTAAACAGCCACCCAGTTAGAGATTTTGATGCATTTTTTTCCTACTCTCATATACAGTATATTCTATGTACAGTATATTAATACATGTAAATGTGTTCATATATATGTATGTGGATATGTATAGTCATTTAGATTATCCAACATAATCTTTTTACATATAAAATGCAACATAATTATAAATTTGAATATATGGGAATTTATCATCCCTTATATACATTCAAATGTTCTTTTTTTTTATACCCCTAGTTTAATGCATCGTGTGTGTCTTGCCTCCATCACACAGTTGTTATTTGAAACTGCATGGTCAACTTTGAGTCATAACAATGTCACATTGAAGTTGTAATATTTTCTACTTTTCAGGTGAGTCCTCACACGCGACGTCGGGCCAGAGCCTCTCTGTCTGACATTTCAAGCTTGAGGGAAATCGAGGGGCTGTCAGTCAGGCAGCTGAAGGAAATCCTGGCCAGGAACTTTGTCAACTATTCAGGTTGCTGTGAGAAGTGGGAGCTTGTGGAGCGAGTCAGCAGACTGTATAGAGAAACAGAAGAAAACAGGAAATCTAGTGCGTATTATTACTCATGATTTATTATCCATTTTCTATGCTCTCCACTGGGCAACTACAGCAAAATTTTTTCAGAGAATATCATGTTGGGGAAGATGGAAAATGTATGCTTGTTTGTTTATTTGTTTTAATTGTTTTGCATTTGTTTACAAATTTCCTGGTGATGTCAGACAAGTTCTTCCTCATGATTTTTTACATCATTATTTGACTCTCTCTAGGTACAGATTTAAACCTGCAAATGACTAATAGTTTGTTTATTCATGGCATTTTCCTCTTGATTTTATAAACAATGATAGGAAATCAATGGTAAAAAGTGAGCAGTCAACATTAAAAAAACAGAGTCAACACATTAATCAAAAGCTAATGGTTTAAGATATTAATTGATTTTGACAGAGATTTAATGTATCACATTATAATGTAACATTACATTATTGGCAGGGAAGGGGGGAACATGTCAAGGTTCCCCAGTTAGATGTTATTCAATATAAAATGTGCAGTCCCAATAGGTACTTGATTTTATTTTACAGTCTACGAAATCCTCTTGGTGCTGTAAGCGTTTACTGAAATTAACCCTTTTTTCTTGCAGTGGAGAATGTGAGCAGTACTGTAACCACAGGTAAGCTTTTCTCACACATCTGTTTTCTGCTCTGCATACATTATTGGGCTACTTGCTATAGAAATCCTAATGCCCTTTCTAACATTATTACATACAGTTGCTGGCACTAATGACTTTTAGCCTCTCCACTGAGCAGACCTTAACACTTACTGGCTGATTCAAATGTGTTTGAGATAAAATCTTTCTTACTTTACTCTTCCCACTGTAAAGTGGTGGCCTTTCCCTCTCCTATCTGCAACGGTGACATCAAAGGTAAGGCTTTGACTTTTGATCCAGCGCTGCCATGATCATGCACGTCTGTATTTTGCCTCACCATCTTTCATGCGCTCATATGTGTTAAGCATGAATGCATTCTGACGTGTTCTAAACCCCCCTCCCTGGAGATTGTCATTGACTGTCATTGTTTTATTTCAGTTAACCACGGGTGTTTTTGTACTCTTTATCCTCTTTATCTGTTCTCTTTAACCAAGATCTATATTTCACTATCATTCATCATGGTTCAGGAACACTGATCCACCCTGACATGTATCTCTCCTATTCACAGTCTTTCATGTGTTCATCCATGGTCATCATAATTATGCTAGGATCGGCCAGTGATCAACCCTCCTGACACCTGATACTTAATCACGCATAGGCACTTGTCAAGTTTTTCCTGGATGTGACCTCACAAAGATTAGACTCAGTGGAACAAGATGAGGTGATCTGTACATTGTAGAAGAAATAGTCTTACTTACAATGTTGCTTAAAGCAAAACTCAATGCAGACAATTTAAATGTACATTTGAATGGCGAGCATGAGAAAGCCCCAGTATTGACAAAGTGTATATGTTTTTTATAGAAATGTCTGCAGTGTATGGCAGAAAACTGGTAAACCATGTAACCCCTTCACCTGTACAATCTTGGCAGAACATGTATACAGTTGGTTGGTGTGTTTTAAATTGTATGTAAGCATAACAGATAAAGCTAACTGAGGATATGGAGCAAAGTGGGTAAAGAACTAATGCAAACTTTAATTAACCTATGAACAGTTGAATACAAACGCATGCAGGGCATTGAGAGATGGTTTTGATACTCAAGAAAATACTCGCTGATCGCAAAGAAAAATTGGTTGACATGGAGACAAGATAAGGGCAAAAAAGCTTCTGATGCTGAGCTTTCCAGAGGATGATTAGGGCCATAACTGGCTGCGCAGAGACAGACTAAAAAAGAAACTAATTTTGTTACACTAATGTGGATTTAACAAAGCTCTCCCTTCTGTTTAAAGAGGGAAGATCTAAAAGTAGTGACAATTACAGGACTTAGAGTTAGAGCCAACCATCAGTCCACCAACTGACAATTGGCCATTTATAAAATGGTTAATGTTGTTATATATTAAGGTACTTAAATAAAAGTAATAGAAAATAAATACCTCTGGAGTATGCATGGCTCACGTGGTAAGAGCTGTCCTCTTAAAACTGAAAGTTCCTGGTTGGATTCCTGAGCTCCTCCTAGCCTTTTGAAGTGCTGTTGAGCCCTAACTGCTCCCTGGATGATGCTTAGTGGCTGCCCACTGCTCATGGTTCATCCATGATGGGTTAAATGCAGTTGTAAAATGTTGCTGATATTGTGCTGTATAACTGAAAATGACAAAATACAGGGATTTCTTTCTTTCTTCCTGTACACTAAAAAGCAGTACTTCTGCTGTTCACAGCAGAAATTGATCTGCTGAATGTCAGAGATTGGTTTATATTGTTTTGGAAAAAGATAGGCATGCCTGATGTAAAAATTCAATCAGAAGTAAACCAATGGAAGCATGTAATGGGTTTGTGTCAAGGCAAAATGAGTCACGGTAAACCATAGATTAGTATGAGAAACATATAAGGGCAGCCCTTATTTACTTTTCTGACAATATACAGTAAATTAAACCGGATAACCCATTTTTAATTGACACATAGAGATAAAATTATGCATGCACAAAAAACAAGATCAATTCTGTTTGTAAATAAAATTTCTGTTTGTCGACAATGTACATGTGATCATCCTCATTTAATTCTCCAAACCCTCATTAAACATAGATGGTGAACACAATTTCACAGTGTGTATGCATTAACTTGAATATCCTGGTCAAAGTTTCACAGTAATTCATGGCAGGGACAGAGCAATAAAAAAAATGGAGATTTCATGCAGCATCTAAGTTGAAGAGACATGCGGAATGTTTCATACCTTGACAACATGATTGAGAACAGAAACGTAATTTAAACGTTTTTTTTGTACTTATGCTCCCTCTTGTCTCTTTATACTATGACTTGGACTGGCAATGACAACCTGGATGCTCGTTTAAGGCTCACACAATAATTATTTCCAGTCTTCCTAATGTGAGCGTTCAATGTGAAGGTGGTGAAGATGTGTCAGCTGACTGGAGATCTTAAGGGTGTTTTTCAGCCATGGATGTTTCTCCTGTGCCCTCTGTGTCTGACATTAGTCATGTCAGGATCACCGCAGCTTTATTGAAACTAAAACGGTAGGCCTATGATATGCACAATTACAAAAAGAATAAGGTGCTATTTTCCACAGCACTTTCATGGATTTTAATTTACAATCAATGATATCTGGTGCTTGGCATGTAATGATAAAGTGCTGATTAAAAATGAGTAGACCTTAATTTATAATTTGAGTTCTCTCATTCAAATTGAAAGGCTCTCATGATAAAGATATTGGCTACTTCTTCTCTACGGACCTCCACAGAGCTTCAGTGTTTGTTGCATAAGAGTCCACAGGGTCATCACTGAACAGCTGAGCTCTGCTGCCACCTTATCCTCCATTTTATGATTACATAGTCTTTGCCGTGGTTAAATGATTTTAGTTTTTCCTTCTTTTTTTTTTAACAGATCACAGGGAGAAGGGTCCACTGATGATCCATGACGACAACCTCTGCAGAATCTGCATGGACGCAGTGATTGACTGTGTTCTGCTAGAATGCGGTCACATGGTGACTTGCACCAAATGTGGCAAGAGGATGAGTGAGTGTCCGATCTGCAGGCAGTATGTAGTAAGGGCTGTGCACGTCTTCAAGTCCTAATGCATCACTGCAACATCACAGCACTTGGCATCACAGCAGCCGATCAACCTGAGACTGTACTTGAAACATACCATGCAGCTCAAACTATGGATTCCCTGAAAGCATTTTCATGGATGTTCTATGTTTGTATGCTCCAAATTTTCATATTATTTGCACATTGATATATTATGAGGACAATGTTTTCCCTAAGAATTTGACTTGCTTTCCAGTATACAACAAAGGACAGTAACTTCCTTCAATCCTGACGCAAACATATCTGATGTGTTTATTTCCAAGCATCTGTTTTTGTTTTTCCTAATAACTGTTCAGTACAAAGAATGTGTGGCATTGGCCGCGTCTTGTTAACTCAACTCATGACCCTCAAATCTGCCTATAAACTGTAGCCTTTGTTAGCATTTTTCTTTGACAACTGCTGCAAGTGACTACAAACCTTTTTAACGCCGTGGACAAACACACATCAACCCTTTCCACAGAGAGGAAAAACTGAACTAGGTGCCAAAAAAATGGGTGAAACCCTCATTTCCCTCACCCATTACATCCCTCTACTATGTTCAGGCGAGTGTGTAACTCATCACCAGAAATCCCTTTGCTCTCACTTTTGCACCACTTCTCACAGTTCACTGCAAACAAAGACCAAGAAATATGGCTGAGTCGGAACACATATTGCTAATTCTTGACGAAATGTCGTGTGCATTTGTCACTGTCAGTAACGTAAAAGTTTGATGAGCCAATCATGTTTAACTTTTTCAAGTTACATTCTAATTATTCAGTGATGCTCATCCCACAAACTAGCACGTAACATTCTACTTTAATTTAGAGATATTGTGGTTGATGAGGAAGAAATATATTTAGTGAATGCATTATTATTTATTTACTAATACATAACATTGAAGTGATCTTACGAAGTCTGTTATTACAGCAATATCTAATCTGCTGTCAACTCTGTCCTGTTTGACGACAAAAACTGGTGCTAACTCATCTAATCACCTTCCCTATTTTCAGCTGAACAGGGATGTGAAACTGAATGTTTTTACTTGTGTTATTGTCGTTTACAGTTAGGAGTGGGATGAAGTGTCTTAATGCTTTTTATTCACTCATGCAGGAATAATGTATTGAGCTAACTATTCAAAGATATATCAACAAGTAAACAGACTCCTGTGGTATAGAAAATATATAGATGACCTGCTCATGTACATTTGCATATATTGATCCATATGAGATGTCTATATATCTATATTTTTCCCATTCGATCTAAATTGTGTAATATCAAATATTGAAATGTCCCTTGGATTGGGTTACTTTATTAATACAAAGTTTGTCTTGTCAAGTGATTTGAAATGTGTTTAAATTGGTTTGCCTGAGCTATTTGCCCCTCTTGTACCAGAGCATGACACACAGTGAGACACTGGTTATGTTTGCCACATACAACTTCCACGGCTTTCTTTACTCCCCATCCAGCCTCTTTAGAAATAACCAGCTCCGCTGCATCCACAGTCAACAATGCTGCTATTACAGTAATGATGTCCCCCTACAATCATAAAGAGTAACAAGGAGGTTGCACTTTTCTTTTAGTGAGGGCATAATTGTAAGATTAGGTCTTTGTATTTGGGACTGCTGATCTTTTTATTTTGGTAAAGATAATTAAACTGTTTTTGCATAAGCACACATTAGTCTGTGTCTTGTCGTGGATATAAATGATTAGTTATGACTGCAGAATGAGTCAGGGTTGATGGAGGTAGTCAATATTTATTTTTACAACATATACATTCACACTCCCTCATATTGATCTATGTACACACCATCTTAATGTTTGTGAATTTTTACTGGTGTCTATATCTAAAGGATGCCTTTAAATATTTTGCCTTAAAGGATAGTGAACAGTCAGTTTTTTAAAAGATAAACCAGAAATGGTTGCTCCTGAAAATGTGACCCTACTTCTATGAAAGTTATGTGGGGTTGACTCCATACGCATTGATAGACAAGCTCAAATAACCTACCTAATAATATAATGCTTGGATGGCAAAAAAATGGATGGGATTACATGGAACAGGACATAAATAAATAAATGCTGTTTAATTTAAAAATAAGAACAAAACACTCTTGATTGATAGGCAGTGAATGCAGAAGTAGGAGGGGTAGTAACAGGAATTTATTAATTCATTACTTTTAGGCCTTGCCTGCTTGTATTTTAGTGATACTTTGCTAACAGTATAAATCCCACCCACAACACTCTGGAGGGAGCAAGAACTTTGGATTTAGATCAATCTCATACAATGAACAGGATATCAAATACTATTTTAAGCCACTTTTTGATCAATCTGGGTTTTTGTGTATGGCATATGTGGTCCCATGCAGTATTAAGCCTTTCTGTTCTATTTTGAGTGATTTTGATAGTTTGTGCCCAAATCAATTTATTGCACGGAAAATATTCAAGTTCTGCATGTTTTCACTTCCTACTGTTATATGTAAAATAATTTGACAAGACTCCAATGATGATACAAATGAAATAATTTTTAATGCATGTTAGCACTTTGTTTTTGGCGATAGCAGACCAATCACAGCACAAGACATCCCAAAATACGCACAATACAACCAACCGCATGGAGTCATAATTTAAAGATACCAGTTATTTGCAAATGTCATAGTTAATACTTGGGACTCACTGCATAATAGAAAACCAAAGCCAGCGATGAACAAGATCCTGGTCCAGGTTTAACTGTTAAACCAGATCCTCTGAGCCCTGCAATTAGTAACCATTTTGATAAATTATTTGCAAACATTATTTGATGGACCTCTGTGAGATAACTATATCAATCAAGTACTAGTTTCTAAATACATGAATAAATACAAATTGTTTAACAAAATAATAAATTAATATTTAATTGTTGGTATTAACCCCATCAACCACAACACTGAACTCTTCATAAAAGTGTTAGTGTGACTAAAGACATCTGAAGGTGTAAGAGTGCAACATTTGTTAACTCTGTTTTGTCAATCTAGAAATACATTCTGGATACTCACGATGAGGTTAACATAATTTAGTCTGATATTTCTTTCTATACATTTTCAAAGTTTGATACTGTCGTTGTCATACTGTCTCATGGGAGACAGCTAGAAGAAACTGAAGAATGGCAGTTCAGTTCACATCCTGTCTGGTATTTAGCTCCTGAGCAGGTGGGAAACACTGTAAACTCATGAAATGAAACTTGTATAAAAATACTTTCCAATATCTAAAGAATGAAAATAAACAACCCAGCAGTCATTTACACACTTTTTTTTTTATAAAAGTACAATTTAAACACAAGTACATATCATTTCCTTTTTCATAGTCCAGTGAAGTGTTATCCTCTTAAGTAAGAAGAGCCCATCCTAGACTGCAATGTCAATTTGTTCATTGTGACACAGATTCAGAGACTTATCACAGGCCCAGTTTGGAAAAAAAAGAAAAAAATTCTCTTAAGTGCAAAGAAAGTCTTGATCCATTTGGTCATTTTAGGAACTAGCTTGTCTTCTGCAGCAGTTTGTCCTCTTTCAGTCTGAATGGGACGCTCACAGACATCTCTGCAATGAACCTTTCACAGGCCATCTTGGTCACTTGCTTGCAGAAGCGGAGGTCAATCTGACAGATGCTTCCACAGCGCTTGAAAAAGTTAAGGGAATGGTCTGTCACCCGGTTACAAACTAAAAGGGAACAGACAGAATGCCAATCAAACACAAGCCGAATTTAGAAAAGATCTAGCCAATAACAATATGTAAGAACCCTTGTTTAAGTAAAAGGGGTCTTTTCAAAAAGTCAGAATAATAATCCTAAAGGCTCTTTTTGTAGTGAAGTGAAATGGATGACTGAGGGATTTCACAGCCTGAGGGGGAAAGCTGCTTTGTGGTTCGGTGTTACTGCTTGCCACAGACAGCTGCAGCTGGACGGATCATTGATGTTCTGGCTGGATTTAAGGGGAACACATCATGTCCCTTTTCCACCTGGTTCCACAAGCTAATGCGTGTGGCATACATACAAATTCTTTTCAAGAATTTCCTATTTATCAAGAAATTATCCATGCATTTGATCAGTTTTGAATTCAGGCAACAAGATATCTTGGCTCCTCCCCCTCCATCTTAAAACCCACTCTGTCTTGATTAGCGAGCTGCATCCTTCATGCCAGAAATGTCCTAGGGTGGGTTTTGATTTAAGAGGGCGGAGGAAGAAGGAAGAAAAAAGCAAAACTCTAGGTGGAGCCTCCTACTTGCAGGATCACAGTGGATTTAAACCTGAAAGGTTTGTAAAATGGCTTCATTACAGAGCAAAATTGAGTGGGTGGTCTTATTGCACTGGTTGTATATTGGAGGCATAACAGAGACCTGGAGATGCACAAACAAGTACCAAAGTGACATTTCATGACAGGGCCCTTTCATTGCCTACTACAGAACCTGTACATCAAATTTCATCCATTGCCATCAATTTCTGGTCTTAGATATTACACACTCAAGCAGTGCGTTATTTCTTACATCAAATTCATGTCCAACTCAAGCACCAGGACAGAGACAAGTATAGTACAAGAGTCTGGATTTCAGTGTATGTCAGCCTTATGTGCTTGGGAGGAGCACTGAGCCCTTCTTAGAACTCTGGTCATTACTCTATCTTCAACTTTGATGACTAGACCTTGATTTTAAGTATAGGGTCTATACTAAAACGATACACGTTGAGTCAAACTTTGGTTGTAATGTATAAAACAAAGCAAACAGTGGAGTATTAAGAGGGCATTAGAAGACAGCTCTGCCCCAGGACTTTTTTTCTTTTCAACCACAATAGCTCCATTCTAACCATGAGTCTCAGAAAATAAAACCGTCATTAAGCCATTTATTTATTTACTCAGCTTGTCCTCCTACCTCCTGTCAACACAAATTAATTTATATTCATAGTTGTATATATTTATAGAAACAGGAGTCTTGCGCATGTACTTCGAAAATATTTTCCATTGTTGTCTGCTGTAAACTTAGCAGTATCACCAGAACCTGGGATCCATTGGAGTGCCAAGAGTTAATAAATAATTGAATTTTTTAAAGAGACCTTAGGCGATTCATGTAATATATCAAAAAACTAAACCAAACTTCAGTTTGGCATTTTGGACAAAACATTGTTGGACAGTAAATACTTGGGGGGAAAATGACTACTGCAATGTGTAGTTATTTTTATAGATATAAGTGAATAAAATGAACCTTGAAATAGTCAAGAGGACAGGGTTTTGTCATCACGACAAATAAATTAAAAAGCTGCCATGGGGAATTAATTATTAAAGAATCCTGGTCAGGCAGGAAGATGAGCTTCTTGGCTGTAATAAATTATTCATGTTCAGTGCTCAAGATTAATGTGGACAACACGACTTAAAAATATGTGCTTTACAAATAAGGATGTGTAAAACCCCCTTATTGCTTCACGTCATTTACAGTTTTGACATTTAAATCTTAATAATGCCCTGCACACTTGTGAATATATTGATCTCCTCAGTAATGCACACACACATCATCTTCCCTCTCTTCAAGCAGCTGACAGAGTGAGACAAATTAAACATGTCCTACAAACTGAAAAACAAACAACAAACATATTGAAATCTTTGTGTCTCATTCCAGACCAAATGAACTGACAAAGACTTTTCTGATCCTTTTCTTATCTGTAGGGTAACAATAGTTCGCTGCTGCTACAAAAGCACTTGGATGTAGAGGAAAATAAAAACAGCTATGAAGTTGAGGAATGATCATGGCTAGGGTGAAAACATACTTAGTCAAAGTTTCAAATACATCCAGAACAACCAAATCTGTTAGAAACAAAACAAAAACATAAAAAGAAGGAAAAAGCGGCCATTGTTCCTTGTATGGACAGAAGGGAAAAACTGACTTCCCCGATAAACTCAGAGGCTTCTCAATAGCAGGATCTAATCCACTACAACTTGAAAGTGTTACTGAGTAGTTACGCTGCGGTATTTCGGCTGTTGTCCTCACCTGACAGGTTGATTTCTGTGAGGGAATCTCTGGTCGTGGTCCCGGCTGCTGTCAGCAGGTTGACCGATTGGTCGTTGACATGGTTGCAGTAGCTCAGGTCCAGCCTAGACAGCAGAGGCATCTGACGACTAATGAGCCGTAGGGATGTGTCAGTGATGTCGAGTCCGGCCAGCCGCAGATCCTCTACGTTCCTCAACTTGCAGCGGTTATCGAGTTGACCTGTCAAAGAAAAAATATTCATCGTGACTTGAAATATTTGCAAATGAGCAAGAATAACATAAAAGACGGACTAGAGCTGACCTGGATTCTTACTTGGCACAAAATTGATTTCAACCTATCATTTGCTCTTGTGAGAAACATCCCAGTGTAAGTGATCCCTCAAAATTAAAACTGTGTGGGGTCTTGGGAATCGGCACGGCACATGGACTTTTTCATGTGAAAATGACTGCTTGTTTATCTTTCAGGTTACAAAATTTGAAAGGATAGTTTTAAATGTCTTGATTTTCAGGTCATTCAATTCAATATCATATGAAAAATAAAACCAGGTTTAGTAAGCTGCACCAGGAGATTATTTTCCACAGTTAAGTGCATAAACAGAACCTGTCTTTCCTTGCCAAATGTTTTTTCAAATACATGATTTTACAAGGCACTGTGTTAAATGCGGCAAATATTTCAAATACTGTGGTAAAAGCAAGCAAAAGCATCCATGTGAGAACAAAGTACAAGCTTCAGACTGTTCTGAACACCAAGTTTCCAATGTTTTTTTTTAAATGATATTAGCTTGTCACGGATGTCTTTATAGAGCCATTGCTCCAGGCAGAGCATGCTCACCACATTAAGGCAAACTGTCTCTTCTGAAGAGCTTCCAGAACTTGGCAAATCAGAGGAGTGGGCTTTTTGGGGGGGTGGGTGGGGGGGTGGGCTTAAAAGGACAGGCTTGTTTCAGACAGAAGATGAATTAAAAACCTAGGAGCTAGGGATGGTATAAGATGAATAAGATATTTTTTAGCTATTAGCTATTTAGTAAAGCTATTCTTTTGAAAACTGAGGATAAATATATGTATCCTGTTTTTCTTGTTACATTTTTTTTCCCCATCCTATAGTCAGCTTTGTTAGAGCCGGTCAATAACCTGGTCTATTGTCTGTGGGAGGGGACAGGAGATCTCTCATCTGTGCATCTTTGAGTCCCTCCACCCACTGTACATCCAGAGTGCGTAGCAGAGGGCAGCTGGAGGTGCAGAGGGCAGAAACCGCTGCCCAAGAGCATCCTGATAACTTCAACACACGCAGACCTGAAAGACAGCAGAGTTTAAAAATACATGAACTTTATCAATGAAAACAAAATGACTCCTATTTAATCATGGATCTATATGCTCGATACCTGGCAGTCTGTTGATAAGCCAGCTTAATTGTTTTTTAGAAATGTTAGTCCAACTCAGGTCCAGGGAAAGTGGCTGTCTGCGGATGATCCCACTTAGCATCAATGGCGTGATTGAGGTGCAGCGGTTCAGATCAATCTTTGTCCAGAGTCGTTTATCACAGCACCTAACCATCAAAGACAAACATTCGGATCCTTTTTATATTTTTAATTTTCAAGTCACACTAGTATTTCACACAAATCTTACTCGTATTTTTTATTACTTCAAATTTTTTCTCTTACTCCACTGGATGGAACACAAACATGTATACATCGCATTTTCACTGAAAGCTGTGTATTTACCATCTGTTCCACGTCTTGCAAACTCTCATACAGAAACACAGCTCCTTGTGTGTGAGATAGCGAAAGATCTTCATCCAGACCTCGCGCTGAACAATGTGTGTTTTGCCATCTTTCAAAGGCAGTCTGTCTGGTGGCGGGCTTATTGGAGGGGGGCGAATGACATGACGCTCCATTTGCACGCACTTGGGTGGAGAGCGTGGAGGCAAGGGCCTATTGGTTGGTGTGCTCCTGTTGAATCCAAGGGGAGTGATCTGACTTGGGTAGAAGTGGCGCAGTTCCCAGGGGGTGCCGTTCATCTCTTTGGTCTTGAGGTGGGGCCTCTGTTCCCCAATCTCACCGCCATTGCGGAACAATCTCTTGGGTTCTTCATTTTCAGACTCTGGCTCCACTTTAAGTGGCTGGCGGTTTTCATTGGCCAGGGTGTCCTCGGTCTTCTGTATTTCCTGATTCAGTGCTTTGCTGAGTTCTCTGTTGGGTAAACGGCGTTTGCGTCGAGTTTTAGGACGAGGACCTTTTTCCTGCGTCTCACTTCCAGCCTCGCTGCTCGGGCCAGCCTGTGGAGAGCTGCAGTGAGACTGGTCACTGTCAACAACAGGTGTTTTGATGGAAGAATTTAACAGGTCAATCTTGGAGTCTTTATCATCAACTTCTTCCTCAGCTGCACCCAAATGCATTTTCCTTTCCTGAAAATTACGGAAGTGAGGCTCCCTTCCTTCATCCTCATCCTCCTCGTATCCATCTTCATATTCCTCTTCTGTCTTTATTTGATGCAGAAATTTGGAAAAATAAGTGTCATCAGACTTTTCCTGCAGTAAAATAAGAGTCAAAAAGCATGACAACAACATACATCATTTTGATTGGTTTAAAGAAGTCAGTGTAATTTTGTCACTCAAAATGGTAGGCACCTTTTTTCTTGCAATGACACCCTCTTCCTCATCATCTTCAAAAAGCTTCCTCTTCTTTCTCAGTTTATCCTCAGGTCTGGGCCGTGGCAGGGTATTGGGGGATAGCAGTGGCGGCTGTCGGTGTAGAGACTCTTCAGGTCTGTACCTTGGGGTCTCCTCCTTGTCGGGCCTCCTTTTGACTGAGGCAGAAAAGTCCCCCTCCTCCTTCAAAGGCTTCTGTTCCCGCAGCAGAGAGCCAGGAAGGTTGGAGGCATATTTGAACCCTGGACCCCTTTTTTGCTTTAATACCAAAGGGGACAAAAATTGCAAGACAACTTTATACCTTTAGCCAATGATGACACAATAATTCATGTGTTCTGTAAAGCCTGTCTTAACTTTAGACTGGACTATGTAGGAAACAACATAATTAAGTAAGTTAAATATTATTTCTATTGAACTAGCTGTGCAACTGTGCACCGCATAAACACTTAAAGATCGTGGACCTACTTAGCATTCTGTTACATAATCCTCACACATATTTGTACTCACTTTTCCACTTTTCCCAGCATGGTTGCACTTTGGACATTCCCAACAGTTAGGGAGCTCATCATTCACCACACCTGAGGCGTCCCCGATCTGATCATTTAAGAAGAGGAAAAAGTGGATTAAAACAGAGGCAACAAGTTTCAACACTTTATTTTTACAAAACAAAACGCAGGGGGAGGTGACAGTTTAGATGAACATTTCTTTGGCAAGCCACTAGAGTTTAACCTCAGCCACATAGATCATGCATACTCTTGCCTCATTAATTTAGAAAAACAGAAGTTGAGGGGTGTTGTCTATAACGCCGGGGATGAAAAAAGATCACTAATGTTGCTGCAGATTGTAAGATGACGAGACAGTGCATGTCTAAATACAGTAGCTGGTTTTACATGCCTGTGCAAGCTAGTTACAGTTCGGGTATGTCAGTGATTTGTGCTGCTTTCCATTTTATTCTGCCTTCACTTCACCTGATGACTGTTGCCTTTGCTATTGCAGGTAGCATAATTTACTTTCAAGTCAGTGATTTCAATATTGAGACAATCAGGAAAAAGGTTGCACTGAGGTGCCTTCCTCAAGTAATGAACACGCGGTGAGTCACACCCTCCTCTAGACACAAAGAATTCTAAAGCAAAACATTGAGTATATTTCAAAATTAAACATGTCAACAGTGATTCAGCATCCAATTTTCTTTGCCAACCCTCGAGTAATCATCTGACTCAGTCATTATGAGAGCTTACATTCCTGGCACACAACTATTACAAGTGAGTCACCAAGAGAATTACTTGAATGAGGCAGAGTAACCAAGTCCAGGCCCATGTACCTTGAGGCAGTTGGGATGGACAATCTCATTGCAGATTGAGCACTCCATTAGCATGAAGTTGAACTTGTCTTCCTCTTCTTCCAGAGTGTCTTCTTTCCCAGCTTCTTTACACACCACGCAGACGGCTGTGTGGGGCAGTACCGGCTACATGGGTCAACAGAAAATAGGAGAAATGTATGGTGAGTTATTTTTCCACTGTCAAAACAGACAAAATGTCTAGTACATATGCAGTGTGTATATGTATATCCTAATACAGGAAAGAAATTTCCATCACTAACACAAATGCAAATACACTGTTGACTCACTGCAATGCACTGTCTCATAATGCAGGACTGCTTCATGCGGCCCGGCCCTCCAAACTTCTTCATGTCCTTGCAAAAGTGACACTCTCCACACTCGGTTCGGAGGCAGGCCTCACATTTTCTGCACCGTGTTCTCCTGCGTCTGGCTCCAGAGGAGCTGCGATTGGATGGCAGCTTAACCGCAGAAGTTGTGCCCATCTTGGGCTTTGGCCGATTGGCTGCCCGCTGCTGTAGAACACAAAGAGCAACAACAAAAGAATATGAAATGAAAGAAAGTTGAGAAAGAAAACACGTTTATCCCCCAAAACAAATAATAAGTTACATTTTACTGTTAAAATATTAAGTAAAAGACATGGCATGCTAAGCTATGAATCAATTTTGAACTGCAGATGATAACAGGTTAAGAGCAAAATATAAAATGTATGATTTTACCAAGAATTATATGTACCAAGTAAATTAAGCAAAATATTCGTTTACTTGTTAACTTCTCATGTTCAGCTTGTTTTATTCATAAGAAGCAATTCCTATTACTATGTTACCATCAATGGTGAATACTAGTCAGAGAATAGACATGGCATGAAAATGGATTTATTTGTTTAAAACACATCAGCCAACATGAAAAAAAGGAAAAACATGCAAACAATGTCAAACATTTCATTTCTAAAACAGGAAACACTTTTAGGTATGACAGTCACTGCTTATAGATCTTAGCCACCCAATATTTTCTATAAATCTAAAAATGTAATTCTGAGCCAACTGAGCACATTACTTTCATTGCTTTCACTGTACTGTGCATTTCTTCCATTGACTGAAACCATTATTGATACTTTGGCATGGTTAGAATGGTAAACAAACCCGTATTAAACACTAAATTATATTTCATCTCCGCACACCACTCTACTGTTTTCACGTATGTGAATTTCAGCTATTTTTAGTACCTCCCCTGTTGCCATGGAAGGACAGTAAAGCACTATGAAAATACAACAAATCACAGGCCATTACAGTGACTCCTGTTCTTGCAAGAGATGTTACCTTGGCAACACACTTGCATTTCTGGTGGTAACAGAAAATATTGCAGGAGCTGCATAAAAATAAGCTTATAGAGAAATAGGTTTGACCATGACTATTTTTATGAAAGAATGTACTATTTAAGACTGACTACCACTAACAGTTCATCATTAGGCGTTGAACTGGTTAAGCAGGTTAGGCACGCAAGTTTTCAAGGTGTTCATGCTGGTGATATAAGCCACTTTCCTGATGTAAACCTCAAGCTTGGCCAAAAGGCAGCAGGCTAAAGCACTACTCCGCACATTCCATTCTAAAGACAGATTTTTTTTTCTTTAACGGGTTCTCACATTAAAAAAAGAGAGTTCTGCCAAGCTTGTAAGGCAAGGAATCTGTTTATTTTAAGAGCAGTACACTTGTACACTGTATAAGTGAAGGCTGTACCTGTGGGTATGGCCAAAGCTACTGACATCATATTGTATTCAATTTCATCTGCTGCTGCAGTTTTGTTTTTTTTATTTCCTTATTTGGTGCTGGTTTGATATAACTGAATTTCTAACAAAAGTTTGGAATTAAGTGTTCATGCTCAGTATTAAACATAACAACTGCAATAAAATGTGGTAACCTCTCTTGGCAGCAACCTGAACTTCCACTGCCCTTTAAACAGATGATAGTGTCTGAGAAGTGGTTGCATAACAAATATTTGGTCTTGGTCACTGTTGCAGATTTCAGTTGTCTTCACTGCAGCTATGGAGAAATATTTTGGAAATTTCCAACTGTTTGCTTGAGCCAACGATTTGGAGCATGACCGATAAATTCAATTATCGTAAATTAACCATAAGCTACACTGACAGAACATTCATGTAAAGCATTCTGTAAAGTAAAAAAAACTCTAATTTCAGTAATCAATGACAGAGATTTCAATTGCATCTTAACTATAGTTTTTAACACTGCGGATAAAATCAAACCTCACATGAGGTTACATATACTCTAGTATAAAATGTTGGTTGTCAGTTTTGTAAGTCAATTTAGAATCAAATTAAGAATTTGGGCATTCCACTATGAAGGATACAGCCTGTTTTGGGAATGTGAGAGTTGTATGAGAGCAGCCTATGACATGAACCCGACTGTGGGTGCACTTCTTATCACACATCAAAACTTTGTTCTTAACAATCTCATGACACAATCCTGTGATCGTAACTTCCAACTCAAGTCTTCTACGTTTCTATTTCTGGCGGAAAACAGGGTACGATATGATTCCATTAAAACACATGAACTTTCTAAAGAGGTCACTGAACCCCAGAATGAGGAAACCGATGGTGTACAAGCAAGAGAAGGAGAGCCACTTCATTGTTCCCTCATCCCATCCCCCTCCTGAGCCCTTGCTTCAACAACATTTTGCCTAAAGCCTTCTTGACTACATAATAGTGGTGGCCTAAGATTTAGATAAATGAAAAAAAAAAAACACAAGGAAGGCATTTTCTATCAGGAACTACTGTGTGTCAGAGAGTATTATAAACCTCACATTAGATCAGTGTTATTATTGATGGCCTTACAACAAATAGTTCTGGTCCAAATTAAATCTGTATCTGTGTCATTACTACACGAAACTTGTGTGTGTGTGTGTGTGTGTGTGTGTGTGTGTGTGTGTGTGTGTGTTTTTCTTTCTTCCTTTAACTGGGTCAGTGGACATGATGGTGTCCAAAGGGAACGGGGCACGGGAACTTTGTTTTGACCGTGATTGTATATCAATACACAAATAGTGTATATCAATATCACGAGCATTTAGCTTTAGCCATTTCTTGTAGGACACATTATGAACCGTGAGGGAAGCCTTCCTTTCGTGCATTTTTCTCCTCTCAGTACGTTCGGGCACAGATGAAGAGCGGGCAAACGACTCGGGTGGGAAAAGGCTTTTTTTCACGGTAATATTGCACTTCGATAAATACCACAGACTGCTGAACACCATAGCACACAAATGTAAAGGAAATGGTAAAAATCTGACCTGCTCGCACTCTGAATCATATTCCTCTTCGTCTCCGCTCAATGACAAGGCCATGACTCCTCTCTCTCATCGTTTGTGAACAGCAGAGAAAGCTAACATGGCTGAACGAAGACTCCAGCTCAGCTCGTCGCCCCCTCCTTCACATCATACCAAACATGTAGGCAGGGACTAGCTTGGTTCACTGGGTTGCATTCAGGGAACATAGAAAATATCGTAAATATTAAAATATTGGCTACTAAATCCACAACTGCGAATGGTTAACTACAGGAAATTCTCCAAAAGCCACAACGATAGACTGCGTATACTGCAAAATATTTTAAACATAACAGACCGTATAAAAACAAAACAGATCGGTGCAAATTCTCGAAAAAAAAACCCAACAACAAACAGATGTGGATAGATGAACGCAAACACTTGTTGTAGTGTTTGTAAACGTATGCACATTGAATGTCGCATCAATGAAACAGGAAATTAAGATAATCAGGTAACAAAAGAGGTTACACTGTCCCAGATGTCCGTATTCGAATGTTTTCGTTTTCTTAATGATACTATTTTACTGACGTTACATGCATGACAAACCAACTTCACACACAGGTTTTTGAGGCTGCAGAAAATTATTATTCACATTTATTCGTTGCTGACATGGGGGGAGGGGTGGAGGGCACGTTCAACTATTTGGTCAAGATCTACTTGACCGTGCAAATCGAGAAAATGAGGATCGCGAATATACAAAGTACATCCTTGAAGCTCTGATATATCCCCGACATGAAGAGAGCACACTCACCCCGGATATCTGAAATGGCCTGATAGAACCACTGTCAATACATTGTGGAAACGATTCATCAGAAGTTCTATTTATGGATCGTGGTTTTCAATAGGTCAGAGAAACATGAGAAATTCGCATTCGTTTAGTACAGTAATACAAAATGTATGATATAACCACATAGGCAACGATGAGATCATGGTCTAAAAATGAATTGCTCTGGCGCCACCCTGTGATGGTGTTTCGAACTACCCTGTGTTGCTTTTGAAGATGCAACATGTATAGGGAAATGTTTTGGCAACACAATTTAGTAGAACAAAAAAGTCTGTTGGTTAAAACATTTTGGAGTTGATATGATAAGGAACTAGCAATCAAAACATTAATATTAATCAAAAGAGGCAACATGTCTTTTGACATACTCTGCTTAAAATATTCTTGTGAATCCATTGATAAATGGCTATTATTTTTAGAGAAGGTCTGCATCCATAAATTGTAATTTGCAAAAGCATTAATTAATAATTTATAAGAAATGCAATACTTTTGTTAAATTACTTCTTGGTTCCAACATTTCATGAAACACTAAATCCAAGTGTTTGTGAAGGTCTGAGAAACTACTGAAATTATTTTTCATCCTCCTAATTTTTAAGTATAAACACTTGAGCCAAGACTAGCTGCAATATTTCAAACTGTACTTTCTCTGATAATAATAATGCATTTGAATCTAAGGTTTCTTTTTTTAATTAATGCAGATTTTACCCTCAGAAACTTCTTGTGCCATTAAAATGAATAAACATTCAATGTGGAAATACATTTGCATATTAGTTTAAACTACTCTGGTTCTACTTTTGAACATTTTACATTAAGTTATTTCATGGCATATGATAAAAAGTAATGCATATGCTTGTGTGCACACACACAGTAACAATGCAAATCCTTGAACTATTCAAAAACTTTTTTGTGCTGTTTATATTGCATGTTTCTCTGAAGTTTTTACATAAAAGTGCACTCATGGAAATAAAAATTATCTACTTCCTATTTTTCTCACATGCAAACTTGAGCAGCAACGTTTACATGTAGCTATTTATTAATTCACAAAGTTGAAGCCTAAAACTCAGCTGTATTTGGTAAACATGACCCCCTAGGTGATTACAATTACAAATATTTCTCGGCTCTGCTATATTTGAATGTTTATTATTTCATTATTCTGCTCACTTGAGGTGAAAATGATAAGTAGACTAAAATCTATTCTTATTTATCTTATGCTTATTATGCTTTTTAAAGTTTTCACTGTTTTATTTAATACCATATTGTCTTGCTCAAAACACCAAACACATTCACATTAGTTTACTGTGACCTCTTGATTAGGGTGTAGATAATGTTCAAAACCTATGATTTTTAGCTCACAACCGTTGTTTAAAATTCAAATCATTTTACATTAAGATATGCAGCATTTTGACGAATTACATATTATTCTGATATGAGCAGAAAGGGTGCTCCATTTATTCGTTTAGTCTATGCACAAGTTGTTATGCATGCAGAGCTTAAAGTGATTGGCATTTATTTGAGTGGTTTGCTTCATTGTGCTTTTATTGTCTGAATTATATTATGTTGCAATTTCAGAACAGATGACAGAGATACAATGGAGCTGTCTTGCCTTGCTTATTTAGCTTACGGTCAACGTTAAAAAGATCAAGTTCAAAAATAGTAATTCGTGTTGTCTGATCACAGTTAATGTTAGTTTACGATAAGTTTACCAATCTTCTTCATGTTATCCATTGTGAGAGAAAAATAGGCCAATCAAACGTTCTTCTTAAATGTTCAGCCCGAATTCAGAAAGAAGGAAAGACACTATCTAGATTTTGAAGTTTTATCTTCATCGTCCATCAGTTCATTGTTAATTGTTAAAGACAGAGCACCAGTACCAGGGGTAACCGAAGAAGTAATTCAACGGTTGAGGAAAATAACCATCTATTAAGAAAACTGCAGGGACACCGTAGGACTGAGAAGCTGCCACTGGGTCCGCGGGATTCAGACTCGGAGGAGCAGGCGTTCGCGTCTCCGGCACGGGAGGCTAGGTTGCTCATTGAGCGTTGGATTGTGGGTAACTCCAGCCTCTGGCAGTCAGCTGTTGCGGGGAAGTGTTGTCAAAGTTTGAGAGCCCTCTGTATTTTTCGTATCGTGACTTTCACCGCTGTCTACCTCACCCTTGGATCTCTATTCGATTCGGCTGACGCCCGGGAGTTCCTCTGTTTCCAGAATGAGTCTGAGCGAACACTCACTGCAGGCGCTGTCATGGAGAAAACTCTACTTGAGTCGAGCCAAGTTAAAAGCCACCAGCCGAACTTCAGCCCTTCTGTCGGGATTCGCCATGGTGAGTCGCGTTTGGGTTTATCGCTTCCTTTTATAACTTTAGTCGAAAAAACAACAACAACCAACTTCTACAATACCGCGTACTCTTGATGAAAGTATTGGTCTAAGAGCGACGCAAAGTGACTGCTCGGGTAGGCCTGAGTTGTCTGACAGTGCCGAATTTTAACGGCTGAAATTTAGTCCAACGACTAAGGGAAAAAAAACGTCAGTAAAAGGTTAGCCCGGGGAAAGCTTCTACTTGATTAGTGAGGATTTTATCGTGGGCCTTGACACCTACATCGGTGTCGAAAACGACGACATAAACCACTGTGTTTTTAAAGACACTTTTATCACACACAAAAAAAACTTTTGCCCGGCCTTAAATGGGGGGTTACCTTCCGCCTTAAAAAGAAGTCCGCGCAGCAGCACACACCAGAAACTTCCTTATTAAGAGTGGATAAGATACTACGTGGCACAGCTGCAACTTTTAAAAGCTCGGCGTTATGATCTTTTATTTTTTATTTTTTAATACCTACAAACGCGTATACTGGCTACTTGGAATCACTTAATATAGTTACACCTGTATTGAACAAAAAAGGAGCAGATTTCCGTCAACACCTGGTCATCATGTTTTTATGAGCTCACAAAGGTACTGTAGTAACACTGACACTGACACACAAACTAATAATGAATAAAGCTCTTTTAAAGAGATGCACTTCCATTATAACGTTCATTTTGACCAATTGTATCGTTTTAACAAGAGATATGTAAACTGTCTTTTATTTAATCAAGTAAGACAGGGTAATTACCCCGCTCACCAACTTATCATTAGTCATTTCTGTATGAGGATGGATTAGATTAAATATAATTTATTCATCCATGAGGGGAAATAGGAGTTTAACAAATTAAACGCCTGCAACAGTTAATGTTACAGGTCTGTGCAAATAACGATATGTGCAATGGAATTGAAAAAGTAGGTGAAGATGCATAATAATAATACTCTACAACATGGTCATTATCACAAAAACAATCTCAATGGAGTATATTTTTGGATTCTCTTTGAATTCAGTACATACTGTTAAAACGGTCTCAATTTTAATACATATTAAAGTACAAAACATTTATATTCTTTGATTATTTTTCCTCAGGTTGCCATGGTGGAAGTACAGTTGGAAAATGGTAATAAATATCCTCCAGGGCTGCTGATAGCGTTTAGTGCTTGCACCACTGTCCTGGTTGCAGTGCATCTCTTTGCCCTCATGATCAGCACCTGTATCCTCCCGAATCTGGAGGCCGTCAGCAATGTTCACAACCTAAATTCTGTGAATGAGTCTCCGCATGAGCGCATGCACCATCACATTGAACTGGCCTGGGCTTTTTCCACAGTCATTGGCACCCTCCTCTTCCTCACAGAGGTGATGCTCTTATGCTGGGTGAAGTTCTTACCCCTAGACAGTGACGCTGCAAAAAATGGCACCATAAGTTCTGGTAAAGCTGCAGCTATCACTTCCACTTGCATCATGGTGCCATTTGGATTGGTTTTTATTGTATTTGCTGTCCACTTCTACCGTACACTCGTCAGTCACAAAACAGACCGGCAGATCCGGGAACTAGAGCAAGTAATTGTACTGCAGAAGCAGCTGGACCATAGAGCTGAGAACGATGAATTGAAGGCTGCTAGTCCTTTTCCTTGACTGTAACCAGTATATATGTATATGCTGTGCTTTAATTACTGTACAGTACTGTAGTGTGCTTCAGTTACAATACATCCACTGATTGTTTTTTTGATTTTGTCTACTTTGGCAGAAAACATGAGCACATTCTTCTACTCACCATGTAGTAAGACACAAATTACTTTTAAATTGTGTCCCTGTTGGCACGTTCTCAAATGGGTTTCATAGCAGCAGCTATACTGTATGTTTAGGGCTAAACCACTGAAGTAATGTAATTCTGCATAAATACGCAGAGTTGAACATGTTGAAGCGATGCAGATTATGAAAGAAGGAAGTAATTTATTTTAATATATTTTACAAAATGCAAATGTATAAACATCAATCAAAGACAGGGTGCCACTTTTAGCTGGAGGGAAAAAACTAATGCTTTGTTGGTCAAACTACCAATCTATCAGAAAAGAATAATTCTAGAGAGTATTTGTTTGTTTTGAGAAGCAATTAAATGCTGATGTTTGAGCATTAACGTTAACATAAGCTGAGGCTAGTAGATTCATGTTGTCAACTATTACTATCACTGGCTTTAGGACGCTACTGAAAGAATGAGACTGTTGAAAAAAGGCCTGATAGGGAGTGCAGCAGTGTCTGACTAGAAATCTGTTGCAAGTTGTGGACTGTAATTCCAGGCCAAGCCACCGGGAAGAGCACAGGAATTTAATGCAGTTTCACATAGTCCAAACTACACAAATACATAAAATATAATGTAATACACACTTGCCCAGAGGCACTCTTGAGTAATGACTAATTCAATTATCATTAATCTTGCTTTTGTATCTTACAATTCTAGAAATAACATCTGAGAGATTTTAAGTTACAGCAAGGTTTAAATTTATAGCCTTGTTTCACTGAGTCACAAGCCAGAGAATATGGTTAGCAGACTTAGCTTGTGGGAGTCAGTACAGGCTTCAAATATGTTTGTACTCTTTTTGACTTCATGTGCCTTCGAGTTACTTTCATTGGAATGATTACTCATCATTACAGCTGTGGAATCTGCAGAGCTTTTGCACTAATCTGACTCATTGTGGTCTCTTAAAGGAACAAAGTAGTCTTGCAAGACAGACAGTCTGAATGAAATAACTCATTTTACAACCAAAGACCATTTTATGTTAAATAGTAAGATGGTGTATAGAAAATAGCAGTTTCTCTAACACATACCTTACTCAGTATTTTTTTTTATACTTTCTTTTGTATTTGTTACTTTCCAACAATTTTGATTCCTAGTTACTGATTTATTTTTTTTCCAACTTTTGGATTGTCTTGATCTCATCTATTAACTCACTTAGACATGTACACAGTAGCTCTCTCACACTGTATAATGACAACCTAAAGCCCTTGAGACATAATAGAATCTGAGTAATGTATTGTGTTGGTGATTCAGAGAGAAAACTAGAAATGCATCTTAAAACCTCGTCAGTGAATGATTCAACCATATAAACTGAAACAGAACATACTTTTTCTAAGATTTCTGAGAAAAGATTGACGTGGAACATGTAAGTATTCCATAAATGTTATTGAAATGTTTGTGATGAAAAGTATTTCATAATACATTTTGCCTGCACTGTAATATATAGCTGATATTATTTTAATGATATACATAAGGCATGAAGTTTTTCAAAATGTACAATTATTTGTATTTCCACTTTTTATAGTTCATAGTTTACAGCTTACGCATGTTCACACGGTTTGTTTCAAATTAAACTTGGAACATATAACATGTAATTTTTGTTCTTGAATGTTTTGTTGAAAGCTTTAACTATATTTATCAATATAAAACCTCTGTTCAAGCTCAAATCATAATGTGTACACTTTTAGTGTGTTTGTGTGAGCATTCAAAATATGGGTCTTCTCAACTATTTTTGCCTCATGTGCCCTCTTTAGAAAGTACAACTGCTCCTTTTGCTAATGTTTACAGTACATTTTTAGATCAGAATGTATGTTATCTATGTTAATGAATTCAGAACTTCCACTCTTTTTTTTCAGGTATTAAGAGAATATGCATTATACAGAGAAAGTATGTGCCTGCGTGGGTTCTCCAAATGGTTAAAATGCTCTTCTTTATACTGTAAGATTCTCAAGTTTCTGTTGCTGATTTGAAAATTAAACATTTGTGATTGTTTATTTATTCAGAGGTGTATTTTTTTTCCACAGTGCCACAAATGTGTAATGATATTTCTAGTGTAACATTAGCTAATTAGCCATTAGCAAACATGACAAGGTACAGCGCTGTCTAGATCCATCATTGTTGTCGCCACTGACACTGACACTTTCATTGCAGAGAAGCCTCAGAACAGCAGTGCTTCATTTGACTTATCCGGAGTAGCACTTTTTTTACAAGATTATGGACACATTTTATAAAAAAACATTTTGCTCCTATTTTGCTGATTGTTTTCTTTCTTATGGTGAACATTTTGCTACCGAGTGAATTGTCTGAGAAAAAAAAGACAAATTAGTCTAAGATTAGTATCTTAGATACTTTTGCCTTAGCCTCAAAATTTAAAGCCCTTCTGAAATAATAAAACTGTTCATTTTATTCATGAATGTCAATTGCTTTGAAATAATGTTATTCAACCCCTGTTTGTCCATTAATTATTATAATGTTGTGGTTATGTTACAAACCTACAATGATGAGACCACGGCTAGGTCAGCATATGTAATGAACCCAGTTTATTAAGTGAAGGATCTATGTACCTGAGGGATTTGGTCACAGAGAGTGAATTTTGAACACGTCATTTTATATCCATCATGCTCAGTCTTGGTGAACTGGTTTACGACATCCCATGTCAGTAGGATTGCCTCGGTAATAAAAGTTGTCTCATAAAATTGAACAAACTCTTGGCATATATAAATGAATTATACGTCAAAATAGATCAGTATGCTTCATTTGATCAAAGTAACAGAGTTAAAGGCATTTGACAATAAAGTCTTGTCATTGGGTATACTCATTTGATTAAGACAGTTACAATTTCCTATAGCCGCCGTCCTTTTCTTAAGAACAGCAGAGAAGGTTGCATAACCCGATGAAAAATAATTTGCACGTGTTTTAGAGTGTTTAAGGGTTTTTGAATAGGTTCAACGGATTTTTCGCGGCCAATCCATCAAACTAAAATGTATTTTCAATACCTTTGAAATAACATTACATGGGTTTCAGTCATAATTATATATGAATGAATGCGAATTCACATTGATGAAGAACGTATTCTGATTTAATGTTGGATATCTTACTTGTGCGCATGCGCCAGATTACATGCTGCCTCTCACTTGCTCTTGCTTTCTTTCCTACGCTATTTCTTTCCAACGTTATTTTTTCATCTCTTCCTATAAATTTATGTTTTTGTACTTAGATTGCCCTTGCCCTTCCATCATGCTGGTTGAGATAGTTTTCGTCTTTTTGATCCTTTTCGCTATCATGAAACTTTTTAACACAATTTCCTCCGGGATCAATAACGTATTTCCGATTGCTTGTTTATTTTGCGCACAAAGCCTGCTTATAGGTATATACAACATGTACCCAAGTCTCCTTGAATAGATTGGTGCATATCACAATGACTTTTCTCCATGGGGAACCATATACAATAAAACACAAATTGGGTACGAATGTTGCACTACATACCTCACCCGTTGGTCCACCACACCCTAGGGGCCATCACAATATAAGACGATGGGATAAACACCAAACACGAAAATAGTTTTCTAAACAACATCCAAAGTATTTATTTTTCTTTTCGATTTGTTTAAAACTATATACATTCGGTTATAGCTGCAACCTGCTCACTCATCACACCCTACCTGTGGTGTTCTTCCGCCTCGCTCTTCCCTTTGGCGGATGGATTCGTAAAACAACCGGGCGACGAAAAAGCACCGTCAATAACAGCGGCTGATCCACAATGATTGCCCCCCAAAGGATACAACTTTTGGACAGGTAAAAAAGATAAACACTCAAGCTTTTGTATTGCAGGTTCTCCTTTTTCCCTGTCTTTTTCTACAAGCTGCAATCTTGTTGGGAAGGGCGTCGCTACAGGTGATGCTCTATGCATCACCTGTTGGGGCGTGTTACCTTCTGTGGAGGACGAGCTAGCTGCCCGTTTTACTACGATAGATAACAGCATGCTATATTTTGTTTTATTTGTAGGGTTTGACGAATGTCAAATGGAAAGCGATAAACTAAGTACTGAGAGAGAAACAGCACCGCAGGACTGGAGAAGTTTCAAGTTGATTATTGATCCTGCATTGACCAAAGGCCTGTACAGGGTCTACCGCTATGATGGACAATATTTCAACATCCCCGTAAGAATCCGTCAAGTCATTATCTCATATAGTCTATTAACAATTGCTTAATAGCAGAAAAGAAAAACGAACCCGTGGTTTCACGAGACGATTGGTGATGTTTATCTCCCTAGGTTGACGACTTGTGTTTGTTTCCTGTGGACAAAGTCAGAGATCCTCGCATCTGTCGTCTGTGGAGCAAATGCAAAACGGTTGACCTGGTAGTTCCGAAGTTTAAGGTAACCCTGTTAATGGGGTCGATATTACTCGACTCAAATGACCACAGGACCGTACGTTCTTGGCCTTCTATTGGTTGACGGTACAAACAGAGGAGTAGACGACTGGTGTGTAGTCTGAACACGCAAGGAGTGAGTTACCGAGAGAAGCATGTAAGTCAGGAAAAGACAGGGTTAGAACCACGAGAAAGACTTGAGAGTCTCAAATCAAAGAGAACAAGGATCTAAGAGAGATTATATTGAAACACAATCTGGCTGCTAGGTTAGTCTCATACTCGTGTCTATGTACAGGCCTTGATTGTTGTAATCAGGTTCTGGTAAGTGACATCAGGGATAGCGAAGTGGTAAAAGTACAGAGTCCTGTTCATAGAATCTGTTTAGTGCAGCAAATCTGACTGTTCTTACACCATAATAACATGAATACTACTATCAATGATTAGAATGACAACAGCTTTTGACTACATATGTCATTTCAGGTTGATGAATGTTATGTTGGTCGTATACCTCCAAAAGAACTAACATTTGCCAGGTTGAATGACAATATAAACGAGACGTTCTTGACTAAAATGTGTGAAAAATATGGGCATGTTGAGGAGGTGGAGGTCTTCTTCAATCCTAAAAACAAGAAGCATTTTGGAATTGCAAAAGTTGTGCTCGACACAATGGCGGCTGCGAAAGATGCTGTTAAACACCTCAATCGGACCTCAGTGATGGGTACCATTATCCATGTGGAACTTGATCCAAAAGGTACAGCGTACTATAAATGTATACTTACATGAAATTGTGAATTTTAATCTTTTAATTTGATCCACAAACCTATTGATTTATTTAATAATGATAACTGGCTGTGTATCTGTCTTCAGGTGAAAATAGGGCGCTTTATCTCCAGCTCCTCTTAAGTGGCCTCTACAGTCCTTTAACATTGCCGGTCGACAGCTCTGAGCAAAGTTTCCAAAGTCTATTTGACAATTTGCTGGTAATTTTCAGTGCTTTTTATTTATTTTTTCCTTTAAACATTACAAACATCAGTATAACAGTTTGGTACACAGCTGGTATGTTATTCCTGTGATTCAAGTATAATTTACTAACATTTGTGGTTAATAACAAAATACAATCTGATCTGCTGTTGGAGGTGAAAAAGCTGTGGTAATTTGACGAGTTTCTGAATGCAAAAAGTACATTACGTCATTTTAAAGCTATATTTCTATACACCTTAAATCTTTGTGACAATTGATGCCTTGTTTTTTTTAAATTTTGTGAAGTAAAATTTTAATTTCGGGATTATTTCAATATTGACATCCAGTGTTGTAGATACATTTTAGTGCACAAATGGCAAGTTTAAGTTGTGTTTATATCCTACGATTTGCTATAAATGCATTGTTGATGACTTCCTATCACATTTATACAGGAATATATTAGAGCAAACATAAATGTTCAGAAAGTCATTGAGATTTAGATGTTTTAACTGTTTTATCCTTTCATCATAGTGCAGCGTTGCCACACAACAAGAGGACCATGTCTCCAGCCCCACCAGCATCACGACAACCCCCTCTCTTGACACATCCCACTCTAGTATTTGGCAGGATACACCTTACAGCTTTGGTCTTACACCAAATTCTTTGGGTACCCCCTACACTTCTTGCCCCTCTGCAACGCCTCTCTCACAGGACTCATGCTATTCCAGTCTGCAGGGTACTCCAGTCCTCCAGGGGGAGCCCACATATTATAAAGTTAACAAACCCAAGAGACGAGAGTTATGTCTTCGTAAATTTACAAGGTATCACAAAGGATCTGGTGACTTTTCAGACGTAAGCTTGATTTTTAAGCACTGCCAGCCACAACAATCACTTCCTGTCTGTACCCCAACTAGGAGCCACCAGGTTGCACTTTGGGCGAGGAATGGCCCTGACCATAACATTCCAGAATGTTTAGGTTATCTTGACTCCACTCATAGAGCACCAAAAAATGTTGTCACTGCGACTTCAAAGAACTGCAAAGCTCTTACTGATTTGACTACTAATTTTGCAGTTGGCGAGCAAACACCTGAACACAATACACGCATATCTGACTTACCTCAATCACTTGGTAACTGGTCCTCAAGAAGTACACAACGAAAGGAACAGAGCTTGGACTCTCGCATTGAAAGCTTGCTGGTAAACAAACAACAAACTGACACCTTGACTTTTAATGGAACTGTGGGCACCGATGAAAACTCAAAGGACAGCCCAGCCTCACCATGCTCACCTTCTGCTCTACATCAGGTAGCGTTCAGCCCAGTATCCTTGTTTGAAAATGAGGAGAGTGAAATTGCACTAGCTGTTTCTTTTCAAATAAGAGACTCAAAATCTCCTGCTCAGTGTGATTTGACGTAATCTGAAAGACAGTGGAATGCAAATAGTAGTGATACGGAAGGGCTTCAGTCATTAACGTGCACAAAGGTAATGCCTCCATGTAATGTATTGGGTGATAGAAGTATCAATTGGTATGTTATTGCAGAAGTGCAAGCACTTACATACAAAGTGCTTCTGTCTGTTATTCATCAATGCAATACTGACACTGGTTTTCTGTCCTACTCAGGAACTTGATGTATCAAATGAAGATGAGGAATATGAGAAAAGATGCTCCAATGCTTTGAAATCCGCACCAGATACTTCTTGTCTTCCTCAGCCTCCATTATTTTCTTTGAATAGTTGTAGTTCTCAAAACAGAAGCTCTAAAGCACAACCTGTCATTACTCCTGGACAATCCCATCCACCAGTAACACCGTTTCCTTTTCCCATTCTCTCCCTTCCACCTGTGCCTCCTCGCCTTCCCAATGGCACCATTCCTATTCCACCTCCAGGCTGGATACCACCTTCAGGAATTCATACTGTCATTACCAAGCCCCTCCCGTACTTTCCACCTCCTCCATCCATTCCACCACCTCCTGCATTTCTGGGACCCCAAACTCTGTTGAGGACCATGCCCTGTCTGACAATACCTGCTCATTTATACACTTTACCCTTGCAACCCCCAGAATCCTTAGATAAAGACAGTGATCCAAATGTTGGTAATGTACCACTTCCATGCTCTGCACTACCCTCATCTGCTCCACCTTTCCCAAGGCTCAGACCTTTAGTTCCACCACCAAACTACCCACTTTTGGGTAGAAATCCTCATGAACTCACAGTTGAAAAAGTTTTAGACATATTGTCATCTGAATTGAAGTCAGTGATTAAGAAGGACATTACACGCAGACTGATTGAAGGGGTGGCATTCAAAGCCATAGAAGGCTGGTGGGACCTTCAAGAAAAAAAAGCAAAGGTATAGCTTTCCATCCTTACCTGAATAAATAAATGACACCCCCCCTACACTTTATGTATACAGTATATGTACACATTTTTAGACTTGGGGATGCATATGCATACTTTCTGTTATCGTGAAAGCAGTGGGGTTATTCTTATTTTATCCATAAGATTCTAGTGTCATCAGGGAGAACTGGAGAGATGAACAAGAAGAATACAGTGATATTTACTCAAAAATACTTCAATGCTCAGGGCGAGAAACCTCAACTCCCCTCCTTCAAGGTAAAATATTTGAGACCCCTATTCATTCTTTAATTTGACTTCTGAGTAGAGAATGCCATACATTTACTCCCTGTAATGCAGGTAAAAAGAAAAAGAGCCGATGACCCTGCTACTTCAGAAGCCAAAGAAAATGAATGTTCTGGTTGGTGTTTCTAATGCAGCTTCCCCTGATTTCCTGATTTATTATTAATTTTACCAGCCTTATCTTAACCTTCATTTTTGCACTTCTTCATCTGTACTCTTTTTTCTGTATTTTTGAAGAAGTAAGGCAATGGGATGACAAAGTGAGACCTACATTTGAGAAACGAAAATACAGGCATGGCAGACCACATGAGCTTGACAGTGATGATGATTGTGATGATTGTGATGAAGAGAACAGAGCATCTAGTGTCCATAAAGGAGAAAAACAAGAAACTGTATCGCAGAATGTGGACCCAATTCTGACAGCTCTTCAAACTTTGGTATATACAGATGTAAATTACTGAGAATCTTCAATCAAGTGCAACTTTGACTTTCATGTATAAATACATAGATTCAAATTTTAATAAATATTCCAGTCAAGCCAATTTACATTGAATCTTTTTAGCATATTTCATTTGAAGCGACACGTTGTACTGTATGCAACATAGTATTAAAACAGTAGTAGAGCCTTGTCAGTACAAGCACAAACAATGCTGCCATACAAGAATGAGTGCAAATCATAAATAAACACAAAGTTTATAGATATAAAGAGTTCTATTTGAGACTTCCTAACATTGCCTCTTCTTGACTTAGTGTAACATGGACAGTCTAATCAACCATGTTGAGGAAGAAAATGAGATGGAGAGACACTTTGAAGATGAAGATCCTGCCCCCTTTCCAACTTCTGGAGAAGTGAATCACTCAAACGCTGGTATGTTTAAAGTTATACTGTACATGCACTAAGAAAGGATTCTACATGAACACCTAGCCTTAAATTATACATCTTTTTTTCATGATAGAGAGGTTTTCAGAGAATTGCTCCTTTGAGGAACCCGACAATTCATCCTACTTTTACTCATCTGACTCATTTTCCTCTGAGAGCTTTGAAAACTCATCCAACTCTGACCTCAGCTCTAAAGATGAAGGAGACATCGAAGGGGACTGTAATGACGACAGAGGTGCTGAGTGTTTAGTAATATCTTCAGATGATGAGTCTGTCATGCTTGAACCCCCATTCACACCCTCAGCACCCCTCACCCCTGGAGGTCACCTCGAGCTTGACCCTCAAGACTGTACAGAATATACGTTAAATAGGAAAGAACCTTATGGTAACCAATGCACAAATCAACAAGACTTAGACGTCATGATGGAGCTACAGACCATCGCATCCCGGGACTTGTATCCTCTGCACAATATTGAAATGCCAGGTCACTATGCACAGCATGTTTTTTTATAAATGGATGTTCATTATTTAACAACAATAAACAACAATGAAATTAAAAAAAAAATCTGTTGCAGAAGAATTTGAAGTGGAGCTGGGGACTCATCACTGGAAGATTGAGCGGGTACAAAACATTGAAAACATGAGGCCTTTAACTCCCACTGGCTATGCGATTGATAGTGATCCTGACCCGATAAGAAGTAAACCACCTTCTCCAGCTTCAGAGGAGGTAGAACTACCACAAACTCCTGGCAATGGTACAGGAGTGGAACTGGGAAGTGAGGACTCTGCAGATGAACTATTCTCCCTCTCCTCAAAAAGTTGTGAGTGCCTTTGTAATCCTGCTGTACCCCAGTGCTCCATGCTGTGTCAAGATATGCCCAAAACCCCTGGTAGAGAAGAGGAGACAATTTCAGTGGCTCAGCACGGTGTTGGCAGGGAGAGTTACATAGAAATGCACACGTCAATTAGCAGCCTGCAGGATATTTCATCATTGCCCAGCAATCCATATATCATGGCTCCCAAGACTCCAGGGAGAGACATAATACTACCACACAGAGCTATACTCCACAGGAGAAAGACACAGATAGGGAACACCTCACAACCCCATTCATGTGAGGAATTCCTCAGTGCCCCTTCTCCATGTGAACAGTCTGAATCATCCCCCGAACTAACGGGGGGGGAAAGAATGTGGATCTGCTCTTGTATGAAGGCACAGCCTTTGAAAGGGCTAGAAAACATGCCAGGCCTTCTTCAAGAAGAGAATTGTGAAGACACAAAAAAATACTTATTCAGACGAAAACAATGGAAGACACCTAAGAGAAAATGGAGAGGCCATCAGCAACCGAAATTACTAAAAATGTCCACAAGGTCACAATTCACTCACAATCATCAACACAGGAGGCGGTCAGCCTGTGAGGAGAGAACGATCCTGCACAGTGTCTGGAGGGAGGGTCTGGATGAAGAGGATGCAAGGTTGCTGCAGTTCACATATGAAAGGCTTCAAGAGCAGAATGGTGGTATTGGCTGGTTGAGTGATACCAGCTGGATACCCCACCCTCATATCCTTTATAAATCACAAAGATTAGTATTATAAATGATTCTATTCTAATGAATTTTATTCAGTTGTTGTGCTGTGCCCAATTAGTGTTATGTTTTTCATATATTCTAAACAACATGGTTACATAATCTTTATTTTTCATTTGGGTTGATCTGAAAATTTGCCTAATTTCACTCATTATATCACAGAATGGAAACAGATTAAATTAGCAAAAACTAGTGCAAACCAGACAAAATATAAACTAATTACACAAACATTACAATAGAAATGGATTATTTTGAAATTAACAGTATGATGAATTGCAAGCTAAGCCCCCCATATTTGAATATGCAAATCAAATATGTGTGCGTGCATGTGTTTAAGAAAAGTAAGAGTAATTTATGTAACATTGTATTTTTTATCCGCTTAAGAAATCTCATGTGGGCAAAAAAAAACTTGATTTCTGCCTCTAGATATATCGGGCAAAAAGATACATCAAGAGCTAAGTATATTATAGTTTTGCCTTCCCATCTTGTGTCTTGGGAGGAAAAGCAGTAAGTAGACATTTGATGTGCAGTAAAACTGTGTTAACAGTATGTGCTGGTTGGTGTTTGATGTCTTTAACCACTGCTCACCTTCTACATTCATCATTGAGAAGAATGTAGTACAAAGGCAACGGCATCAGAATCACAAGACTGGCTCAGCCCGCAGTGAAGGATTTTATAAAATTAGTTGGAAGGATAAAATCAATTTCTTTAACACAAAGTTGGCAACTGTACCTGCGTCTACAAGATCTCAGGTATTAAAGGTACGAATCTACAGTGATATCATGACAGAGATGATGTCTTTTGGGGCTTAACATGAGTATGTATTGTGTTGAAGCAGGGAACGTGCATCCCTGTGCAGCCAGCCTCCCTACGGGCTGGAACTGATTTCAGGTGTGAACAGCGTCGACTGTTGTCTTCCTTTAGCTGTGATAGTGACCTGGTCAAGTTCAACCAACTAAAGGTTGGTGATCTTATGTACATTCCTCAAAATGGAAACCATAAACACACGAAGCACTACATTAAATCTAATGTTCTTTCATGTAATTTTCCAGTGACCCATCAGAATTACTCATTCAAAGACACATCACTGCAATTCAAAGTTTTTTTCTCTCTCTTTGAAGTAATTTTTTCTGGCCGAAATAGTAGGCAAATGAACGGAAATAATTTCAGATTAATTAACAGTTTAGCTTGTTGTGTTTAGCTTATGTCAATGTTTGTTTACAAGACATATTGCAGTAAAATTTCAATTTGACTATGTCAACAAGAAGTGGATATAACTAAAATGCAAATTTCAATTCTAATACATTCAATTTGATCTGTAATTAGACATATTTTATAGAATAGGTGGATCTGGCTCTTAATGAACTGAGAAACCACAATTTCCTTGTGACCACAGTGAGTTTCTCAGGTTTAAGTTGTTGTTTCTTTTCCACTGAATTTGTGTGTCGGTTGGTGGAGAAAAAATTCTGACTAAGATAAAAACAACAGCATTGCAAGTGTTGTTGTGTAGTTATAGTCTTTATATTCTGATATACCAGTTCAGAAGGAAGAGGATTAGTTTTAGCCGGAGCCACATCCATGAGTGGGGCCTGTTTGCCTTGGAACCAATCGCAGCAGATGAACTAGTGATTGAATATGTGGGCCAAATTATCAGACAGGTGAGACAAATTCAAATATAAGGTCTTCATAATGAATTTAATGTCCTCAAATTGATATTTTTTCAGTTAACTGGACAAATCTTGGTACTTTCCCTGAGTGTGATCAATAGCAACACTGTGATGAAGTGAGTTATTTACTTCACTCCTCTTAGGTCATTGCTGACATGAGGGAACAGAGATATGAGGATGCGAACATCGGGAACAGCTATTTGTTCCGGGTCGATCAAAACACCATTATTGATGCTACTAAATGTGGGAATTTAGCCCGATTTATAAACCATAGCTGTAATGTAAGTAAGAACCCTTTCTTATGATTCTTCACTAAAGGGGCACAAGCGCTTTCAGGAGAATTGCACCCATTCTACATGACTCCCCTTGTGAAAAGAGAAGACAAATGTCCCTTTGTTTTTGGCAATAGAGACCAAGAAACTCAATATCATGCTAGTTGGCTGTGCACAATAGTCTATGGTAACAGTAACCTACTTCCATCAACAATAATTAAACACACATTTCAGTAGCTCTTAACCACTTGTGTTGTGTCTTGTACCCTGAACATGTTATGAAATGATAATTTGATTTCACTATTAAACACTGAAAAGAAGGAGGCAAGTAGATTGGCCTCACATTAAGAGTAGAAAGCAAATGGCCAACTTTTTAAAACCGTTTACAAAAATCATCTTGACACAAGAAATGTACTTTATAAACATATTAAAAACATATCTACTGTCTTTCAGCCCAATTGCTATGCAAAGATCATTACTGTGGAGTCCCAAAAGAAGATAGTGATCTACTCGCGGCAGCCAATAAGCATCAATGAAGAGATCACATACGACTATAAGTTCCCCATTGAAGAAACAAAGATTCCTTGTTTGTGTGGAGCAGAAACCTGTCGGGGATCCTTGAACTAATTGCCATTGGAGTGTAATGCTTTTATCTTTTTTGAGAGCCAAGGGATCCTTGGGTAGTGGCAATTACAGACAAGTGAATATGTTTGAGAAAGAGACAATTTTAATGAAAGTCAAGCACGATAACTTGGAGGTAGTAGAGCTCAAATATGGGTTGCTGTGTGGGGAAAGGTGACGCTTCTTGTTGAATAGTGATATTTTAAAAAAGCCAAGAAAACCTGTAAATGTATGACAGATTGATGATGAGGACTGGTTGTGTAAGCCAGTCTTAATGCTGAGCACATAAAGAGACATTGCTAGGGTTCGACCTGATGCCCTTAAAATACCTTAGACTTAAATTAATCTGGTTGTTAAACAGATGACCAGTTCCTCCCTCGGTCAAAACACAGACAGAGTGTTTGAAAAAGGAAGACATATTGGAAAGGGTAATGTGTCAGAAAAAAAAAAAAAAAAAATTACCTGAAATTGATGACAAATGGCTTATAAATTACTCCGAAAATGACCAAAAGGTAAGCAAAATGTTGCCAAGACTAGCCTACCTGAAGTTGTATAAAAATAAGCTAACAAAAAAAAATGCCTGAAATCAGAAACTTTTTTTTTTTTTTAAAGATAAGCAGAAATGTGGTTGCTTTCTTCTAATTTGCAAGATGTCGATTAAAAAGTATTGATTGAACATCTCAGGAATAATAGTATGTGAGGAAAACTTGAGTGTCCGTCATCTCAACTGGATTTGATGTGGAAAAGTCCTTGCAAAGTACATTGGAAAGTTTGGTAACCCTCTAGCCTTAGGCTGAAACATATGGCAATAATTCACATCTTCACACATGTAGAAGAGATAGGCATTTTATAAAGTTTACAGTCCTTCTCAAAATGTCTGTCACAGTTACATGTTGCCAACCTTATTGCGTAAATTCGAACTAACAGTTGTTTTTAATGATAAATTTGTTATTGTAAGATTACTATTCATAAGACAAAATGTAACATGGACAGATTATAATGCAATAATTTTGTGCTTGATACAATGTTATCGTGTAATAAGCCATGCAAATCAACATCCTCAAAAGGAAGTATGGTAAATTGACTTCACTGAGACTCCTTACATCATTAAAGTTATTTTAACAATTGGATCACATGCTCTTTGAGACTGCATTCGGTGTCAGGATGGTCAGATTCCCTCTTGCATGCTGATCTGCTTCAATGGCTTCAAACAGAGACTTGAAGTTTCCTGCACCAAATCCCTGCAGGTAAAATGTTTCATTTACAGATGAATGGATACCTGTGCACAAACTTTACATATAGCCACTGAATAATTTTCAAAGGTTTCCCCTCCTGTTAAAAAGAAGTGCATCCATCCAGCGATGCCCTCACCTGGTGGTTATGTCTCTGAATAACTTCCAGGAACACAGTTGGGCGATCTTGAACTGGCTTGGTAAAGATCTGAAGCAAATAACCATTTTCATCATAATCCACCAAGATCTTCAGCTCCTGCATGGATTGGTAAGAATACAAAAAAAATTGACATTTGTGAGGAAGTGCTCCATGCGGTTATCATGAGCAACTGTTGTATAAAAGTGCAATCTTTATAATGACAGCCTGGCCTATAGTCGCCATTTTTTTTTCTTAAACATAACAATTTTTTTCTCCCAGCTTGTGGCTGTAGTTCAGACCTGCAGGACATCCAGGTCCTCTGAGATTTTGACCTTTGAGTGCTTCAAGTTGTCCCTCAACTGGTCATAGTAGATGTCTGGCACAGACATGAACTCCATCCCACGCTCCTTTAGATTACGTATCTGCAAAAGTGTGATTCTTTTTGAGCAACCAATGGTGGAGACTGTCAATCTAGAGATTGTTTCTGTAAGACTTACTGCAGTAATAATATCCGATGTATTCATAGCAATATGCTGCACTCCTGGCCCTCCATAGTACTCCACATACTCCTATGAGTGTGTATAGAGAAGATATTGCTGACAAGTAAGCACTACAAATAGAAAATGCACGTTCATGTGTGTATATTTTTGTTACTGATAGAATTATGTGATCCATGAACAGAAAATACCTGGATCTGAGACTTTCTCTTCCCCATAGCAGGCTCATTTATGGGCATCTTCACAGTCTCCTCGTGGTTTGCCACCACAATGGAGCGCAGTGCACTGAACTCTGTCTGCAGCTGCTTGTCATCCACTGACCAAAAGCGATGAAACAGAAGATTCTTCTGGTACCTTTACGGTCACAAACCAGAGATGAGGATGCACATCGTGATGCGTCATTAAGTATCAGTGAATATCCATTTGTAATATATATATCTTTTTCAATTGAGTTGTATATAATAGAAGAAGGAGAAAAAACTTTTTTTTAAATCAATTAAAAGCAACATTGTGACACATCTTACTAGATTCACATGGTTAATATCAGGGATTGTGAAATGCTATTGGGTCTGGACTTAAAATTTGAGTTCCAAAGACTCCAAACTGCCTTTATCCTTGATCTTCACCTACATATATGTCACACTGAACTATAGACATAAAACACCAAATTAATTAAAAAGGAACAAGGAGAGATATTTTCCTGATGTTTATAACAATCATAGAAAAAAAGGCTATTTCTAATAACTTCACGATCGACACATAACATAAAACATGTCCCTGTTTAAGCGCCAGTTGTTAAATGTTCTCTGCGCCTATAAATCTACAAGTTATACCACACCCCTTGTCCCCGGATCAACCAATCATCTGGTTCCTTTGCAGAGCTGCCTTTTCATGCTAACAATGAGATAAAACCAGCTCCAGATGTGGCAGACTGCTGGAGAAAATGCCAAGTCATGCTGATGTCTAAGTAATGCCAAAAAAGAGTTATGTAATAAGGAGACATAGTTTGAATGCTTCTTCAACCCACTCACTTTTTTAAACTTAATTGTTCAGTTTTCGCTTCTACCACAATTATTATTATTTCCTAAATGAAGGAAAAAGTCTCTTACCATTCCACTACTGGAACCATCTCTTGGTCTGGTTGGTTTCCTACAACGTGGTCAATGAAGTTGAGCTTTCCAGGTGGTCTGAATTGTTGTTTGAAAGTACAATTTTCATCAAAAAATGTCCTTCTATTCTCATGAATAACAGCCTTCTAAGTTACAGATAGATAGCAGTAGATAATGGATGGTTGCAAGTTATGGATACTTACAGTTTGGTTAAAAAAGGGTCTTGGAATAGAGGGGGATTGAAGCCTGGCAGAAACAAGCCTTTGTACCCTGTTCTCTCCACAAAAGTGTGTGTGGTGTCTCCATACTGTGCCCAAAAAATTGCAAATCAACCATAATGGAATCCTGAGCAGTATAACTTTATGTATTTATATAGCAAGATATGAATGTATAAATGTCACTCACAGTTTGAAGCATAGCAAGCCTGACTTTACCATTCTTGTCCTCCAGCGTGTGGGGCTCCTTTAGGATTATTGCACCTCTTTCACGGGCTTTCTGTGACAGCAAATGGTTGGTGAATGACAAGAATGAAAAGTCTTCATTTGGCAGTTTTTCAATCAGCAATATGAATTTGAATATGAAATGTCCTTAAGAAAGCGTGTGAATTGCTCTGCCTGTTTTACCTGCACCAAGAAGTCACAGTTCTCCACTGTGAATGCAATATCTCTCACTCCATCCCCATGCTTGACTAAATGATCTCCCATCTCTGAGAAATTATGCAAAGTATCTCTTTAGCTACACATATATTACTCCATTGATGTGAATATCTTTGTATACCAACATAAATGGAAAATTGTGTCCAAGTGTATGTGTATATATATATATATATATATATATATATATATATATATATATATATATATATAATTTGAATTCCTCCAAAAGTAAGAAGGATCTTTTCAATCAAAATATGCAATGATGTACTTTAGATGGTCCTGTGGACACCAAAACATGTTTTTATTCAAATGTACAATTTCATTTATTGTACCATTGTTGCTAAAGTGCATCAATATCTCACCAAGACAAAATGTCTCAAACAACTTAAAACACACATAAAGAGATGACTTGTGGTCTCATTGGAACCCAGGTGTTATACCTTTGTTTCCAGGATTGAGTGCAGAAGTGAACACATATATGATCTGAGAGAGACAAAAGAAGAAATTGACAGCATTAATAGCATCTTGTACCTTCATCCACCATTTATTCAAATTTTTTAAAGCAAAATGCAAAAGCTACTGTTTCATGGCTTTAAAAAAGAGATGTTGTTCATTTCTAATCAGCATTTAGTCAAATAATTATAACACCTGAATGAGCTGTTATTTATTAGGAAAGAATTTGAATTAACAATTGTGTGTTTTTAATTTATGTGTGTAGTTTACCTATGTAGTTGCGCATTTAAAGCACTGAAAAAGCTTTACCTTGCCTTGTTTGACTGCATGGGAGACCTTTTCTCTATAACCAGTCTCCAAACCTTGGTAAGCCAAAGGCTCAAATCCCATCTTGTTACAATAATAAGATGCAGCCTGTCAAAGACATAACAGTTCTCAGCCAACAAACAGTAATGCCTGAAGTATAGCTCTGTAGATCGTGAGAGCTACAAGCTGGTTTCAGACTGTCTGATTGCACCATCTCCTGGTGATAGACGAGACCTGACACACATGGTGGTGTATTTGAACTTGCAGATGAATGTGGATTTGGACTTAACTAGCTTGGCCCCCCCTAACCTCGGGAGAACGAAAAGCCCTGCTGAATCTGAAGCTTGAACTTCCAAGTGTGAGGAAACATGCTCAGACAAACAATCAGCTGATGTCAATGAGTTAACTTACCTGCTTTGCATTTCCAACCCAGAATGTCAAGTGATCAAAGCAGAGGAACTTTCCCTGTTCATGCTAAAGACAAGAAAAATAATGATGTGGTGAATTTACCAGAGATTGATATTTTGGCCAAATTTAGAAGCAAGTGTAGACAATAGCCCCTCCTTTGTCCCAATATTGAATGACAATTGATCCTTGTTAATTGACAATTGAAATGAACAGCAGCATGTCCAGCATCATCTCTGAGTCAATAGTAAAGTTTTATTGCACTTGTATAACATAATAGTGGGATAAATACAGGGAGCACAAGGGAGCAGAACCATAAAGTACCCAAGTGCATACAACAGTTGGACAACCTGCCCTCTAAGCGAAGACTTCTGTCTTTATGTGTAAAGTATGTATGCTCAAATGTATCAATTTTATTATTCATTTTATTTACTGTAATGTTCATAATGAGTAATAGCCTGGCCAGGGACAAAGACAGCAAACTAGCTGCAGCCAGACGTCTTATTGTCTTATCCCATTTTCCCACTTGTTTGTGGCAAAGTTGTATGTGTTGCCCCTGTTGTATAATGGAACTAACCAGGTATAGTTCCATTACATGACTTTTTCTCTTGAATATGCAGTAAAATGTATGCAATGTATGACAGGGTTACCCACCTTCTCACCTTTGTCGGTGTATGTGGTCTATATTGAGAAAACACATAGAAAGTAACTACTTTACAAAGATGAAGGAAAAGACAGGCAGAAAAACGCAATTTAGATTGTCATTAGTGGTGAAAGGCAATCTCTTTTTAACCAGGGATAAAAAATACATGCAGTCTTAATAGATCTCAGCTCTGAATATTTACTTACCATTTTGCTCCACTTGACCTAAAACGACTGTCAGAATGAAAACTGCAAGTAAGCAGTGAAATTTAAAGCTGAGAAGAAGAGTCTAGAGCCGTGCCCACTGCTGAGGAGGATATACTGGAGGAGCAGAAGGGGGGAGGAGAAGAGGAGGTAATATTTTAGGTTTACCCTCTGAATGTCAGCATGGGGTAGATCAGATTGACATTTGATGCAGACATTGGTGAGAAAACTTGTTTTATAACATAATAAAAATAAAGCTGCACTATATTGCGATGTGTTATCCATTAAATTCAATTTGAAGACAGTTTACCTAATTTGGAAAGCTATCAATTGGTTAAATAGAAAAAGATCCACATCCAACTTTTGTTTCTCTCTAGAAAGTCTACAGATAAACTTTGTCCAAATAGGTTTAGAATTTCAACCGAATTTTCTAGAAGAGGAAGAAATACCCCATATGTTAGTGTTTAGCTTCGAGAGGAGGTTCACTCTCCATAGTCTGTGATTGGCTCACTGGTTGTTCACTCCTCCATGCCAATTGACAAACGGCGTTCCATGACACGAACAACCCCAGTTAAAAAAGTCACATGTAAAAAAAAAACAAACATTAGTCACTTGCTGTTTTATTAATTGTTAAATATCGAACACTGTCCGTTAGATGGGACAGTTCCAGTTAAGTTGTATTTCTCAAAAGACCAAATCATTCAACTGGTGTCTCAGCAAACATAAGTAGTATAAACACTCAGATCAATTCTATAATAAGGCTGGGCTATAGGAAAATATATATATATCAAGATGTAAAGAAGGGCGGCACAGTGGTGCAGTGGTTTAGCGCTTCTACCTCACAGCATGAAGGACACTGGTTCGGGGACCTTTCTGTGTGTGGAGTTTGCAGGTTCTCACAAGGTCTTTGTGTTTTTTTTTTTCCAGTTTCCGTCCACTGTCCAAAAACAATGCTGGAGGTTAATCAGTCAAAAAATGGGAAATATTGCCCTAGTGTGTGAACAAGAGAGTTAATGGTTGTTTATCTCTATATGTGGCCATGCAATTGACTGGCGACCAGTCCTACCTCTCGCCCGATAGCAGCTGGGATAGGCTCCAGCATCCCCCGCGACCCTTAGTGTATGATAAGTAGTCGATGGTTAATGTGAAGAAATCCTTTTCCGCAGTGCTGTTGGTCAGGTCTCTGCTTTGGTTTGTTAATTAAGTGTCAAATATAAGGAATTATAAACTGAATTTCTCTGCTTTGGCAGAACTCATTCAATTGCATTTTTTTCATTCTTGTGAGGTGTTTCTCACTTTAGGATACTGGCGCTCTTAAGGACATAACACATAAAATATGTTTGACTTCTTCTTCTTCTTTTCCTTTCGGCTTTCCCCTTTCAGGGTCGCCACAGCGAATCAACCTCCTCCATCTAACTCTATTCTCTGTATCCTCCTCTCTCACACCAAATATCTTCATATCTTCTCTCACTATGTCCATAAATCTTCTCTTCGGTCTTCCTCTAGACCTCCTGCCAGGCATCTCCAATTCCAGCATCCGTCTACCAATATAGTCTCTATCCCATGACCCAACCATCTCAGTCTGGGTCCTCTGACCTTCTCTCCAAAACATCTAACATGAGCCGTCCCCCTGATGGACTCATATCTGATCCTATCCATCCTCGTCACTCCTAAAGAGAACCTCAACATCTTCATCTCTGCCACCTCCAGCTCTGCCTCCTGTCTTTTGTTCAGTGCCACTGTCTCCAAACCATACAGAATCGCTGGTCTCACCACTGCTTTGTAAACCTTTCCTTTCCTTCTAGATGAAATTCTTCTATCACAAAGAACCCCTGAGACTTTTCTTGACCCATTCCAACCTGCTTGAATCCGTTTCTTAACCTCTTTTTCACACTCTCTGGACTGTTGACCCTAAGTACCTGAAATCCTCTGAAACAACATCAATATTGTCAGTTCTTTTTAGTCCAGACAAGAATAGATGAGAAAAATAATCTTCACAATTTTTGACACTATATGAAATATGATACAACATCGTAGTTATGTAATAATTTATACATTAACAGTACCTATGAACATATCGCCCGCTGTAACTCAATTTCCTTGCCCATATTATTGACATAAAAACAAAAATGTCATCAACAATGATTTATAAAGAATAACCAATACAGACAAACTTATGAGCCAGATAACAGGTAATGAAAGCTATCTTCCTTTGTAGCTTCTCACGTGAAACCTAAAAGTGTGACTCTGAGAAAACTCTCCTTGAACAGGAGTTTCATCGTTTATCTTTTGTCATGCAAATTGCAGTTTACTCAACTAAATTTCAGAATTCCATGAATGCCAAAACGACTTGTAGTGTGTGCATTGCTAAGGAAGAAGCAATTTAAGTGTCAAAAAATGACTAAACTAAACCTTTAAAATATTCGTCATTTTTTGAAAAGGAATTGAGTGGAACACATAACCAGTCACGGATTATGAAGAGATATTGCCTCATAGCTCAAAAAAAAAAGAAAGACGAAGAAAGCTTTTAATAACATGAAACTCAAAACTAAATTGGTGCATTCAGGAGCCCCCATGCAAGCTTTCAAACAAGTGTTTGACAAGTTACTTTTTGCAGGTAAAGTTGAGCAGGGGTGCACACCTGCAGTGTGTTGTGTGAAAAAGCAAAGATTAGTGGCTTCACTGTAGAAGCAAATACTTGTTATTCGCCATCTAGAATTTTACATTCCGGTGACAATGCACAAATCTCTGTTGACAATAAAAGTATTCCCCTCTCTGTTCTTCCCCGAGGATCTTTGTTTTTCTCGCTATTACCAAGAGGATATCTGTTGTTATGGGACACCATTTCATGCATGCAGGTGAAGGCGTCAGTAATTACAGATGGTTTACATGAGAACGGTAATCTTAATATTTTTAATTGTGCAGATTAGGATGTGGTTGAAAATTTCATTTTAAGCTGCAGCTTAAAGTGTCTTTATTTTTTCATTTACTCAAAAAGACATCTGGACTGATTATTTCTGTGATTTGCAACAGCGTTTGTTAATTGGCCCCTCGTACATTGTTCTGCTCTACCTCACTTTACTGCACACCTAAATTCCCCGGTGTACATTCTCTGGAGGTCTAAACACCTGAGTCAGATCGACCCTTCCTGGAAATCTCACATTGTAGAGGCACACTCCATGAAAAGCAGATCAGCCGTCAGTACAGGAGACCAAAAATGAGTGAATTGCCGACAGGAGCAAATCAGATACTGATAAGCGGTCAGCCACAGGATGAAGCTGGAGTAGCAGAGGAGCCAGTATCCACTTTTAATTTCTATGATGAAAATAAAGAGGACAGCAAATCAGGGGACAGAGAGACACAAGCAAAGATGCATTCTGTTCTCCAACAGGTACGTAACCAGATCAGATCTCAAGTTGTTGTGACATCCTCAAAAAGCAGCATAAGGGAGCTTGTGCAAAGACTGAAGGACAGACAGCGTGAGGTTGTTCAAGAGAGCCATGAACCTGAGGGTGTAAATTTCAGCAATGAAGACAAAGAAACAGGCAAGAGCCAAGATGATAAAGATGAGGCCTTTTATAACATTTTTGAGAAAAAACTTGAAGACAGCACAAAGTCTCTCAGGAATGAGTTTGAAGAGCACGTCTCACAGATCCGTAAAGACATGCAAGCCTACACTGACCAGGCATTGAAAGACTTGGAGTGTAAGATGCAGAAATGGCAGTGCCAACATCTCCAGAGTACACATCTTAAAGAGCAAGAGAGCAAAGATCCAGATAAGAAACAGAAGCCTTCAGCTGCAACTTTGTCCAGGAGAGGCAGAGTCCTGACCAGGACGATGACCACCATCATCCCTAAGACATGTGCCCCGGTCATTGTTGGCCCACGAGCCAAATCTGAGACTGTAAACTCTTCAAAGGGTGAAAGCTCACAATTTATGCTGAGAGATCCGGTGCCGGCCTCACAAAGAAACAAGCCTAACCAGAGCCGCAGGCCACTTCCCCCAACCTGCCCACCACTGTACCAGCCCAAAAAACTGGCCCGGCCAAAAATTAAATCAGGAAATGAACTCAAGTAAAAATAAGACCACACCGGAATCTTATATGTGTAATTTCATGTTTACACTGTTAACATTTACATAATTTTATATACATGTATTTTTATGAACACACACATACACATTCACATAAACACACACAGCCATATTTGTTTTCTTATATTGTGTATATTGTTTTGTTGATTTCCCTTTTCTTGAGGATTTATAAATTACTCAAAATACATTTTAGGGTGATAGTAATTATTACATAGATTTATTAAAATATTTTTTGATATAGAGACACTCACATTTGCAGTTATTTTTCTGTTTGTTCAACAAGTAGTCTACTCCAAAAAATGTCACTTGATATATGTAATGACTGCAATATTTAGCCTGGGTATTTCATTTTTTACCTTAGTATAAGCAGTAGTAGATTTTGCAAGGAACATCTTTGTTGATCAAATATATTTTGTATCATTTTGGCTTTCTTTTATGTTTAATGAGGTCCATTAGAGTGTCATCAAATGGTAGCTTTCAAACAACATTCAAGCAATATAACTGAGCCTGATATAGGTCCTGTGAAACTAACATGAGAAAGTATGTTCTTGGCATTTGTAAAAACTAACCAGCAGGTGGCAGCATCATATCTACAAAGGTACACATCAAACTCCAAAATCACTTGAGGGTGACCTCCCGTAGAGGTGCCTTATGGACTGTGACTGAACTGTACAATTGATTTGCTCATTATTTGTGTCTTGTGCCCTGCAGCACGTATTTTAAAAGCTGATGGAATGAAAAAATATGAACAGATCAGTGAACAATGAAAAAAGGCTGCACAGGCTGGATAAAGTAATAATAAGCCCACCAGTAGTGTAATTCCTGGAAAAGATTATGTTGAGCTGGAAGTGCACATATATTTATACATCTATAGATCTATATACTCCTATTTGTTTTTGAGTCCTTCCTTTGAGAAACATATTATTGAACAAGTAGAAAGTAAATAAGATAGAAACACTATCACAGGCTGGATTGAATCATCTGTTGATTTACATCTGGCACCACTAAACCTGTGACAATAAGAAAAGACAAATAAAGGAAACAATCAAAAAAATACAAAATGTGGAAAGTTGCTTTTGTTCCCTACTTTGAAATTCTTTGATTTGTTTTTTTTTATTGTGAGCACGTAAACACATTATTCCCCTTTAATGAGACAAATATATTTATCATGAAATTGAAATCTGCCTTGCTATGGGCCTATGTCCTGTGAGGGTTGTTGAGCTGGTAAATAAATCCAACCTGTGGAGTTGACAATTTAAGACTTCAACACCTGAGTGCATCCAGCAGCTGAACTGGCACTGAGGCCAGTCAATGACAGGAGATGCATTTAGGGCTAAAGCAGCAAGAGGAGCTGTGTGCCTGAAAGGCAGAATCTCATAATGGCTGGGATAGAGAAGTGTGTGAAGAGAATCTTTGTGTTTAAGGGATGATGAGCCCTGAGCGACACATCCGGAGGGAATGCAAGCCGAGCACATTCAGGTCTGGCCAAGCCATGCTGTCGTCGGAAGCAGCATCTCTTGCTTAACGATAACCGCCAGCAGCAGGGTCATTGCTATGCACCATGCAATGGGTCCTGTGCTTTTCTTCTTATAGATGCCTTTTATATGAAGAAAAGATTCACGCCATTTTACAAGTGTGTTTTAACCATACTCCTACATATGAGGCACATATGATAGACGTTTAAGGCCTTTACAGCAGAGCCACAGTTTACGCTTTGAGGACAGGGGTGAGCAAAATGCAATCCAAAAATAAATGAATATCTTCAACAGAAACAGATTTTATTTTTATTCAAATAAAGTTTCGAGACTTTGATCATTTTTTTTCAAATCAGAATGTGCATTTTAAAAATAAGAATGTCTTATAAAAAATGAGAAACCCATCCTCAGTGCCTTTTCCTTTTTTCTTGATTATCATAAGTTTCTATTTCTTGACTTTTTACACATCTTTAGTAGACTGGTGAATCTCGACATGCATTTCAAATAATGGCCAAACGGTTGTTGGGTGAGAGCCCCAAAGCAATGCAAAAATGTGGTTTTGCCTCAGACTATACAACTAAAATCAGAGAACTGACAACTCAAATCCTCTCATAATCCCATTTAGGGCCAGTTTGTTGGTGCTCTTAACAGGATGAGTGAGCACTACCCTGATAACAATGACTGACCGTGATGGGATGTGAGGGTGTGCTTAGAGAACCATTTAAAAACCTAGGATTCCTCATTCTAAAAGATAACAGTGTTACAGTTAAAGCACTGGTATTATGTAAAAAGCCCTACTTCACTCTGCTGTTCTCAAGGTCTTGCCCATTCCAGCCAGACACCACTTCCATTTCTAATCTAAATTACAAAGACATGTTGATTTCAGGAGTGATTCTGGGGCAAACATGGTAATACTTTACAATCACATGGTGCATCAGGGAGAGACTGAATTGGACACTCAAGAGGCCACTTTAGAGGCATGTTAATATCCATGTTATTGCTTACCCAACCCACAGGAGAGTATTGATAAGATTCATAAGGTTTTGTTTTTTCATCAGAGGCCATGGGTTTTCCATGCATCATTTTCAAAAGATCCAATAAAAAAAAGAGATAAGAAAATAAGCATGGATGTGATGCAGGAAAATTACTTCAAGGTGGTTTATTTGAAGGCCCAACTGTTAAGAAAAAGAAAAAAAAAAACATTAGAAAAGTTGCCATGTGTGACTGATAGAGGGGTGGGAAAAGCATTTATCTGGATATTTCATCTTAGAGGCTTTGCTTTTTTTCCCGCCCTTTTCAACATACTGTATCAATGACATAATAAGCAAATCATATTAAATTCATGTGCATATCATAATATGACCCCTTCTATAAAATAGATATTAATAAGTTAAACTTTTTTATGTTAACATGTTCATTTATCTTTGATAGAATACAGAAAACCTGTGCTATTATATCTGCTATTATATTTATTGGCCCTGAATGTGTATTAACAGTAAAGACACCATAAAAGAGAAGAGGGGAATGTGTTGGACGCTGCTACTTTTCAGGGATCAGTATCAGGTTGGGACATGTTTTGGGTGATCAGAGGGTCTGTTGTCTAGACTAGACTGGTACTGGCTCATCCCAAACCACAGACTAAGACGCTTCATGTTATTAACAGTACAGTGTGAGCCTTAATCCTGTTGACAGTTTCCAATGAAAAGGCTGTCAATCCCTCTCTCATCATGAACAGAAAGAAAAATGGAGTTTGTCAGTCCCCTTATTGGTTGGGCAACAAATTGACATGGTCTCTGTCTCATATTATTTAATTGTCCTTCCAGACAATAGCATGTTGTATTTTATTGATAGATTAATTTATTTATCTGACAATTCTTCACCTATCACAGAATGTTTGCCAATTAGGATATTCCACAAGCATACTGGCAATAATTATGAATTTCTCATTTGGCTAAGAACACATTTTCCTTATAGTGACCAAGTGCCTGGACCAAGGGCCTGGAAGGGCCTGGAAAGAAATCGCCTATAAATCCATAATGACAACCTTGAAAATGATCAAGCATTCAACTTTAGAAACAAATTAGTTAAAATCAAGTAATGAGAAATAACGGTGGAGAATATTACCTACAATTTGAAAGAAAATTGTGTTTCATTGTAACTTTATATTATCTGTCTCTCAATCCGTGAGACCTGATTTATAAATATCATCTTTTTGTCATCACCAACAGTTTCTGATAGCAATACAAATAAGTACCATGCAAATAAGAATGAAAAACATGCATATATACATAACAAATACTCAATACAATAACAAATTACATGCAAAGACAAATATGACACCGAAAGTGAAAAGCACTGAACGAAGTGAAACAGAGGATACAGTCAGGCATCCCATTTTTATCACACACACTCTGCTTTGCGCACACACACACTCACACACACACACACACACACACTCACACACACACACACACACACACACACACACACACACACACACACACACACGCACACACACACACACACAAACACACACACACAAAAAATAACCACAGGGTCGCACAGTGGAACAAATGCAAGCCTTACTTCATCACCCTCATCATCCTACCACTGAGGTTTGGGACTGTACAGTTTCACAGGTAAGACAGACAGACAGACAGACAGATGGACTGGTAGGGAGAAGGAGAGCCAAAGTTTATTTTGATGTTTTTGGAAGACAACAGTTTTTGGGGGTTAATTGGTCCCTGGCTTTGCACACCTCCCTGCTCTGTTTGCTCAATGAAGCAACCAGTGGGCGATTGTATGATGCAATGCTTTCTCTCCTTTCTCTAACTGACTCTTTTATGGCACATATCCCTGAGCTGATAGTGATTGTTTTTTCAGTAATTATGGGAGTCGTGTGTTTCTGTTGTGTGTGTGTGCGTGTGTGTGTGCGTGTGTGTGTGAGTTTGTGTGTGTGAGTGTGTGTGTATGGGCTAGTTTATTTTTTTTACTCCTTGAGGACAATTTCTGTTACAAATACGACCCGCGTGTTGACCTGTAATCCTTGTAATGGGGAACATGTTGCAAAATATTGTTTTTAAGGCAATGTTTACATCAGGGACAGGCATAAATTGACAATACCATGAACTACTCAAAGAAGAAGAGCAACACAAGTATGTGTTATTGTTAGTGTGCGCTTGTGTGTGTTCTATTGCGGAATGGATGAATGCTACAGAGAAAGTATGGTTAGTGCTTACAGCCTGTGGAATGTGTCAGATCTATATGCATATGAACACACGCCGCAAAGTGCATTTGTCACTGCTTGGGTGGGATTAAATAGCAGGGAGATCTGAGGGTAGGGGAACAGTTGTGTTTTGGTTGAACTGTTGAGAAGTCCCATTTGGGGGTGGTAGCTTACACTGACAACAAACATCAGGAAAAGGCACCTGTGTCTGCTGCAGTAATACAACGCATGTTTCATCCCTGGTTTTGGACAGGAGATGTGAAATGATTGTGATACTGATTAAACTGATTATCAAGCTAAGTCTGATACAGCAGATACTTATTCTCACTATATCCGGCCATTTATTGCCATCTAAAAACAACTTTTGATCATCACCAAAATCTATAAAATACCAGAGTACCACAAACGTCTAACTTTGTCAAATGGAGCAAACTACAACCTTGGATGGGTGTGAGAGCTAATGCGTCAATGGGAGTAAAAGAGATTGCTACATTTGGTCTTTTCACAAGATTTGGGTTCAATAAAAACAAAATTTGAGTTGGTGTAAATTTGTGTTGTGTCAAAATACCACAAATGCTTCAGATTCTTGCTCAGTTTCAATTAAAGAAAACAACAAGTCCTTTTTCTAAGTTGCAGCTGTTGGGAATGTAAGTTACTGGAAAAAAAAATCATGCTTACAATTATTTTAAATAGCAAGTTTAACATGGTTGAACTCTCTTGAATAGCAAAAGCACTCACCCTGACACACAAACAGGTCAGGCAGGCCACACACAGACAACATTTATGTGCTTTCAGTGGCATGTAACTGTTGTTTTTTGCCAGTCGTTTGCCCTGCACACCCCTGGTGCTTTGGTCAGCTGGTATTCTGGGTGAGTTATCCCAACATGAACTTGCTGGCTAATAACATCAGACAAGCTGTCAGCCCATCTCATCCTAAGAACAACATCTAGTTCAGCCTGTCATGCATGCATGATCAGCTCCACCCGTTTCCTGTGTCTTATTGTCAAACTAATAATATTTGTGTTTAGAATAGAGTTGAATCAGATGAAGGCTTTATACTTTTGTAATGGAAATACAGTAAGTGGCTGTCTGTTATGGTAAGAACCCGATTCTTTCTTTTATTTGTCCTTTCCTCAAAAGTCCCTCAAAATCTAAGAGGCACCCACCTGAAAGAGAAGTTTGTTATTTATTTTAAAATCTGGTCTTGTCAAATGTGCAGTTTTTCCGTGGTGGACAATATGTAACATATCATTGCTTTCGCCCAAAGACGAGAATTTTTTTTTATTCTTGTTACACATATGTTGTTACTTTGAGGTTTGACGCACGTCCAAGGCACTTTGTTTGGTATCTTTCCAGTTTTATCACCTCTTTTGACAGTATTTCATTGTTTCTCTGTTTCTGTCTTCACAAGGTCCCTGAGCATCTGTAGTCAGAAGCCCACAACCCCCCAACATAACCCTCAAGCCAGCCCCACCCCAGGCTTCAACAACCGCTCTAACTGCAATCTCTTGTCAACAGGGACAAATATTGACTTGTTCAGTAGCCCAGCTTCTGCCAGGAATAGAGCTCCACTCCCCCCCAGAGCCATCTCTAAACAGCGATTATGTCCAACAGAACTCATTACTGTCAAATTAAAAGATCCCTCAGAAGAGTCACTGGGTGGCATTAACCTTATTATTCATTGAACATTTAGGTTCAGCAAGCTTCACCTCCTGTGAACAAAGTTCTTGGTTAATATTTTGACCTACATCATCAAGTTTCCTCTCCTCATTCAGAATACTTTTGTGCCTACTGTTGATATTTTCTTTGCAGTCCAAATACTTTTTTTTATCACCCACTGGAGGGTATCATGAAACTGCATCACAGCCAGTAGATGATACAACTGAGTCTTGAATACACACTTTCAAGATGATCAGTACTTTGCATAATCTGGTTACAGTCTGGATATGGGCTGTGAATCTGTAGAGATTGGAGTTCTATTAGTCTAAAGGTGTAAACCACATGATAGGCATTCATAACAGAGAGCCTTCAGATGCCCATCAATCAAGAAACACATCAGTCTAATTAAACGGATGTGAAACTATGCGTTTCATGAAAATCTACAGATTTTTTTTTATATATGTCTTTTACTTTCTGCTCACCTGTAACATTTGAAGTTGCAAGCCAGTTTACACAGTCAATGAAGCTCATTGATTTTTTCATAAAGCACATCTTTAATACAGTAGTTAGTTACAGTAATGTCAAAAATATAACATATACATCAAAACTGGAACATTTATGAGGCTCCTTTGTCCTCTTTAGTGTCAAGGCTACACTGCAAAACCCCTCCACCACATACTCCCACCCCAAGAACATTTGTCAACTGCCATCTGCCTGTCTGCCCCCTGTCTCCTCTCCACAAACTATGTAATTAAGCTGCAACACCTTTTCTCCTCTTACACCCCCTCCTCCCCCATGCAACCCAGACTACCCTCACAAACAACAAGCATTTAGGACAATGCCAATGATTTCCCTGCTTACAATTATCTTTTTATACAAGTGCTTCTATAACAAAACAACAAAATAATGCCACATTATGAAAATACTGTACACCTTTGACTTTTATCCAGTGTAAACAGGTTTAGTGTCAGTGTGTGTTGATCAAATCTTATGTCTTCCCTCTTTTATAACACAATGAGAACTTGAGCAGAGAAGAACAAAACAAAAAATATACTGTTTTCTCTGAGAGTTTTAGGAATACAACAGCTGAGGAGCTCAGCCAGCTGGCTCCAGCTTTCCAGGTCCAAACCAGGAACAGTAGAACTCTGGCTGTACAATAGCAGGGATAATGAACATCAAAACCGCGAGCCGTGAAATTCCAAGTTCCAGTTGTCATCTTACCAGAATTGAATAATGGACACATAAAGTCTGAATTTTTGCAAGTGTTCCAGTGGTTGGAGCTGGGACTGTCCAGCGACCCCATCCTCCACCTTTGCTTCCTCTTCACACTTTTGTGGCCAGAGACTGAATCTCTGACTTCTGAGTCTGAGCACTCAGCGTGGAGGACATTGAGCTCATCTGGCCGTGCATTGCCTTTTTCAGGTTGAGCAGGCACAGACACTGAGAACGAAAGCGCAAGTCGAAGAAGGCATACAGAAATGGATTTAGGCAGCTGTTGACATAGGCCAGGCAGGTGGCATAGGGGTGAGCCAGCCACACGAAACGCAGGAACCCACAGGAGGAGGGGGCCAGGTTCAGGTAGGAGAGGGCGTCCATGCTTTTCAGGACATGGAAGGGCGTCCAGCAGATTGCAAACACCACCACCAATGTAGTGATGATCTTGAGCAGCCTCTTCTTCTTCTGGTCCTCCTTGCGGAGGTTGTTGAAGTGACGAGTGACTGTGCAGCCAATGAAGCAATAGAAGATGGTCATGGCAAGGAAAGGTAGGAGGAAACCTAAAGCAGAAGACGACAAACTCAGTCCAGTGATCCAGAGGGATTCATGTCGCTCATTCAAGGTCACCAGGCTGAAGTCCATGACGCAAGTGGTCCGGTTGCTGGTTTGGTCAGTCAAAGTAGTGCGGAACAGCAGTGTGGGCACAGCGAGCAGGCTGGACAGGAGCCATATTGCTCCCAGGGAAGCCAGCATTGTACCCCTTGAGCGCAGCCTGCTGCTGGACAGGGAGTGGACGATGGCCAGATAGCGGTCAAAGCTCAGACAGGTGAGGCAAAACACACTGGCGTACATGTTGACCAGAACAACGTAGCTGCTGATCTTGCACAGAGCCACACCAAAGGGCCAGTGGTAGCCTAACGCTGTGTACACAGCCCACAGAGGTAGGGTCACCACAAAGGTAAGGTCAGCCAGGGCAAGGTTTCCAATGTAGACATCTGCAGCACGACGTTTTGATTTGGATCTCCAGACGGTGAAGATGACCACACCGTTTCCTGACAGGCCCAGGATGAAAATGAGCATGTAGAGGACTGGGATGAGGGAGTAAGAAGGCTCCCACTCTGAGAAGTCACAGGCAGTCTCATTGTAATCATAGTAGGCATAGTTATCAGCATATTCCACTGTGCTGGCCATGCTGCAGACAAGACTGAAAGTTCCTTTGAGTAAAAAAAAAAAGTCCTTTACAGTCCCAGGGGCTGAGAGGCAAAGTAGAATATCAGTCAATCACAGGAGCTGCTGTTGCTGTTGGAAATTAGAAGCGAGTGGATGTGACTGTTACTGCTGGCTGCCTTTTAAACTCGGCCTTCCACACCCCTGGTTCCCTCCCAGGACGACCCCCTTCAAGTCTACTACTCCTCCCCCCTCCCACACTAAAACATCCTCCAGCCCTCCCCCAGCCCCCGACTCAGAGGAGTAGCCCAGTTTCTCTAGTTGCCCCAAGAGGCAGGTCAAACCCAACTTGATTTGAAAAAGTCTTTAACAATGTTCAATCTCTTGCCAATATAAAACTGACAATAAATCAGAAGTGAGGATGGATCTGAACACACACTTATAAGGGAACTCAACAAAATGCAGCAACCTTGTCCCTTTAGATCATGATTGAGCACACCAGCAAGCATCCATTACTGATGGGAGTGACATCAGATAGGCGATTGTAGTCGGGTTCAGAACTTGTCTGGACATTTCCAGTTTCATCCTTTAAGACGCAAACCTAATAGTTGATGTCAAAGGAGCACACAATGGGTTTGGAAAATTCTGGATGAAAACTACTTGTAAAAGAGGACATATAGTTTCTGTCTTTTGAACATCACACCTAAAATCTTCAGGATTTACCGAGGGAGCCGTGTCAAGGCAATACAATTATATCGACAATAAATTTCAAACTGTTTGAAGATTGAAGATTAGATAAACTGTCGGTGGGCCGTTTGATTGTGTGAATCCAATTCTCAAGTCTGGGGATTCATTTGCATGAGAAAAGGAGATGTAAACAAGGCAGGTTGAAACAAAAACAGAAGGAAACTTCACATTGACACAATTGTTGCTTTAACATTTTTCAAAATCCTTTTCATTTGATTTCTCAGGTGATAAGTTTTGATTGAACAATTAAGCTGATTCCATCATAAAAACTGATGCAATCACCAACTAAAAGGTAAAAGCTTTGTCAATTTTATTTTTGCCATGGTTGATAAAATTTTTTTTTAAAACCACATATTTGATGAAGATCCCCTTCACATATTTATTGCCGAACTACTCTTACATCTGATATGACTTTCAATGAAAAAATAAATCCATTAATATACCCATAATCCTCCACCCTCTTAAACACATACACAAGACATTAATACATATGTAATAGACACCACAATGTCTGCTACCTATACCTACCTACATCCCCTCTCACTGTCTGTGACCTTGTGGTTTCCTCAGGAGTACATTTTTGCTTACTGGGCAAAGTATATAAGCACAAAGACATTTTGATATCTTTCCATGTACTTAGAAAGAAAAGAGAAAAAATAAAAACAAAGTAAACATATATTTAGAGTAATTATGTGCAGATATTTAAATATAATGACAAGTACTTGTGTGAGCACTCACAATCAAATACTGTGTATGATAAGAGGATGACGATGCAAGAGGGAATATTTCATAATGATAACAAATGTGGAATTTTTTCAAATATAAATATGGTTACTGAAGGAAGGTGAATAGTTTTACAGTGCAGAGGAATGCAGAATGCTTGATGCAATTGTACAATTATGAATAGAATATATACTGTAGATACTGGAGAGCATTTCTGTGATGACCTCTCTAGTCGTCATCAAGCCTTAAAGATGACATGTTTTGAACTATGAGGGTTTTGTACAAAAAAAGGATAGCTTGAGATATCAGCCCATCAAAGTAAAGTATCTTCAGCGAGAAGATACTGCACTGCAGAACATTATTTACAGGAGGTTTAACTTGGATCAACAGTCAAAAGGGGCCTACTAGTGGTGGTAATAGAGGGTTGCCGCATAAATCCTGTCGATTGCTGTCAAATACTTTGTCTGTGAGAAAAGGTCAATGAGAAAAAGGATTTTCATGAAATGCAGTCAATTACAGAGGGTGTGAGTTTTTGAATGTTACAACGACATGATGATGTTAACTTTTGGAGACAGTACTGCCTTTATGGGGAGGCATTTCATGCTCTGAAATGTCATTAGTGCCTCCTCATCAGATTTCTATTCATGCTTCCTCTTATGCTACACACACACCGCACAGGCACACGCACACACACGCCCGCCCCAACACACACACACACACACACACACACACACACACACACACACACACACACACACACACACACACAACAGACACACAAACACAAACACACCAGGTGGGTCCCACCTCTGCTTCATTTCCCAGAGGGAGGATTGGCCGCCTGCTGCTTGCATCCCTTGGACAAATAAATGTACACATTTAAAAAATAAAGGCAAGCAGATAAGAAACAGATGGTCAGATTATACCGTCTTGGATATCTCCTGAGGACCTCCTCACTTGTTAATCATACTCTTCATAGGTGCCAAGATAAAGGTCTTCTGCTGATCTTCAGATCAGTTTTACAAGAGTGGGAGGATGACTTGTGGCAGGGAGTTGTGATTTACATTCATTTTCAGGAAAGAAATCAAAAACATAAAATACTTCATCGCTAACCCAAATACTCCAGTCCCTTTTTTACAGCAAAAAATTCTGATACTTAAGTTTACTTTTTCACACAGACTCCTGGTAAAAAATCTTTACTCTAATTCAAATAATTAAAAAAAGTGTTAAACGGGAATAATAAACAGTCAATTAGTTACTTACCAAAACCCAGAAAATGTAATATAAAATCTTTAACTAAACAGGGCCAAAATGACCTGAAAACCAGCACATAATTAGAAAAATATGAGCAAGAAATGTTCATAAAATGTAAAATTAGACGATAACAGCAAATTTGCAAAAATTAATCCAGAAACAGGACATTTGTAATGGCTGACACATTTTAAAGGTGAGCTTGTTGAAGATGCTTAAGAAACCCCTCAGCAAGCCTCAATAAAAAAGCTAACATATTCTCTCATCCTTGATTTGTGGTTGATGCAGCAGGCTAGTCAAATCACTCTACAGAACTCAAGGGCAAAAGGCCAGTCCTGATGTCACAGTGTTGTGTCACTTGAATGTTAATAGTGACGTTGCTGGACAGTAACTCCATGCCGTCCTCGCTGAAAACCCTTCGTGGAGAATGAGGATATCAATATGGGATTTGTGTTACGCCCAGTTAAATCTGGTCTCAGGTCTCAGCATTTCACATCAGCTTGCTAAGTGCTGAATCTGCTGTGTCAGACGAGGTCACACTACTGTGCCATGGAGCCAGTGCCACTCCCTTAGATGTGCGAGGGCACTACTCCTGCTGTGGGGTTTGCTGATTGGCAGAGCAGGTCGCTGCCGACTGCTGTCTGCTTGATGATTTTAAAAACACTAGCACAAATGCAAAGCCAAATTGCAGGAATTGTGGGAACTGGCATCAAAAAGAAAGTAATGTAAATGAGTTCCAGAAGGCCTTGTGCTTTCTGTGCCTCATCAACCTTTTAAACTCCAGTTCAACTTGAATACACACCACTATCTTTTCCTGCATCTTGAACTTCCTCATCACGAAACTCAATTGAAATCTCCACCCAATCATGAGATAATGCTTGGGTTAGGCAGCTCTTTTGTTTTATTTTGTTGGTTGTTAATCTTTTGTGTTCATAGAAAATGCTTGTTGTGATTTTTGCACGTGTGCATTAATCAAAGATAAGAAGTATTTTTTTGGTTTGAAATGCTATTAAAATTTTCTCTAGATTGTATGTAATTTGGAAGATTCAGAAAAGATTTTAAAAAATTGAGTATTGATAACTGTAGCTTGATGCAGTAATATTCATTTACTAAAAGATATGTAAAAGTTAAACATTGAGTCATTTAGTAATGTACTCAAAAGACACTTTGGAGCTTATCAGTAAACAATATATGAGTCAATTATACAATCTTCACCATTTACAAATGTCTCTTATATTGTTAACAGTTAACAGTTTTGATTATATAAGATTGCGTGAGTCATTACACAGTGTAATCATTTCTCATTATATTATGTTAAGGTTTGCACAATTTTAACTAAAATGTAGGTCTCAAAGAATAAAAATATGAAAAAATGTGATTATCTAGCACTTACATAAAATGCAGTTACCTAATCATGACTGAATGCATTGATCAAGTTAAATTAAAAGGGAAACATTTAACAGTTGAAAGTCACACCTTCAAGGTCCTCATTGAGAAGTGACATCAAATATTTCATATAATTTATTTCCTGCCTCTGAGTCTTTTGTTTTTTTTTTACCTAACATCAGTCCTCATCATCCATCCATCATCTGCCGCTTATCCTGCACTTGGGTCACAGGAGATGCTGGAGCCTATCTCAGCTGGCATAGGGCTAGAGTTGGGGTACACCCTGGACTGGCCCAATTGCAGGGCCAAATATAGAAAGACAAACACTCACTCACTTATTCAGGGCAATTTTCCCAATTTTTTTTCCAATTAACCTGCTGTATGTTTTTGGACTGTGGGAGGGAGGAAACCAGAGAACCTGGAGGAAACCCATGCAGACACGGGGAGAACATGCAAACTCCACACAGAATGGTCCTTTTGTCAGAATCAAACCAATGTCCTTTGTGCTGTGAGGCCAAAGTGCTAACCACTGCGCCACCGTGCCGCGCTCAATCCTTATCATGACTAATAATAAATCCATCCATCCATCCATCCATCCATCCATCCATCCATCCATCCATCCATCCATCCATCCATCCATCCATCTTCTGCCACTTATCCTGCACTCAGGGTCGCGGGGGATGCTGGAGGCTATCCCAGCTGCCATCAGGCGAGAGGCGAGGTACACCCTGGACTGGTCGCCAATAATAATTCTTCATATATAATTCAAATTCAGTGAAGTATTGATACACAAAGGGTCAGTCAAATAACTCAAGAATTGGGAAAAAATGGCAAATTATAAAGCAAGCCTTGGTTTGTATTGGCAGCATTATAAATTAAAGCGCTGTATTTTATGCTTTAGAATTTAATGGCTCATAAAATGTCGCTATAATTCAAATTCAGAGGGATCAAAAAGATTTCTATAGTATGTCTTTTTAACTCTATAGATTAAATAGTTCATAAAGCAATGTGGTACAACCACAAGATTTGACGATGCTAAACATCACACAAACATCAGCTACAATTATGAAATAAAATGAAATAACTCTGCGGCTTATTCTCCGCTTTTTTGTGTCCTCATTGTACAACACAAGTCATTTTGAGTTTAGTGCTTTTTTTTGCACAACTAGTTTTCTGTTGGTATTCACTATGCTGTTGAGACTCTCATCTTTCTGGTTTAACAAATATGTTAACTTTTTCCAAATGTTATTTCTGAAATTAGGTTGTCTCAAATGTATAGAATGTTTTATTATGCGTTGGTAAACACATGCAGGATTCTCTATTCAAACATTTAAACATTGTCTATGAGCAGTGTGTGTGTATGTGTGTTTGTGCACACACAGCTTTCAGCACTTTTCCTTGTGAGGCTGAAATGGAGTGCAGGGATTTAACTGCAGCAACTCACTATGTCGTCTTGTCTGGAAGACACTTAGGCTTGACATTCATATAAAACCCCAAACACTGGCAATTTGGAGCCAAAATACAGAGGCTGATGATTGTTTTGCCATGAGGAAGAGAAATCCTGACATGTTTGTTTATAACTTGTCTACCTTTCCAATTGTGTGGCAATAAATGAGCATGTTGTTTTTATTGTGCCCCATGGTTGACCCACTATTTAGTTCAAACTGACAAATGACGCAGGAGCCTCTAAGTATCATTCCAACAATAAGAACAATACTTAGCTTACCTAGATTGTCTGGCAATGTTTCACCGCACTCATCCTCGATGCCTCGGTGTCACTCGGTAAGGAACATTGGGGCTACAAGGTGTTCTCCTCTTCCTTTCTCGAGACCCTGGACCACCCTGAATCCGTCCTCTCTCCTATACAATGTGCGTGTGTGAGTGTGTGTGTGTGTGTGTGTGTGTGTGTGTGCGTGTGTGTGTGTGTGTGTGTGTGTGTGTGTGTGTATTACGTGTATGAAAACAAACAGAACAGGATGTGCTATAATAAGATAGTTCATCACCTCCAAATTAGATGCTCCTGTCAGACTTTTGTTCTATAGCGGTTTAATGAAAAGTATTTATTTAGGAACTGATGTGTAAAAATGATAACATCAATATTTTTTCAAGTCTTGCCATACAAATTTACAGTCTGGCGCTTAAATAGAAAATACATTAGTTTGTGGTCACATTAAAAAAAACACTTGATGTTAGTTATTATTTTCCTTTGTTAATGATGTTTGGATGACAGTTTTTTTTGTTTAAATGCCCTGGTGAATCACAGTAGGTGTTTAAGCTGCACAAAAATGAGAGCAACATCAGAGAGGAAACGCGGTAAGAAAATTTAGGAAAGCATTATACTGGAGAAAATAAAGCAGTGGGAGATGAGAATTGAAAGAGAGGATGTTGGGAAAGAATTGAAGGGACAAAGGACAGTGTTGATAAGAGGGCAGCGGCTGGCAGCCAGGTCAGTTTTCTGTGTGCAGTAAAGTTAATGACAGGGATTAAGCGCTGGGGGCTGCCGGGATCTGCTGGCTCTGCTTGACTCCAGCTTGGCTCTCCCACCCCGGGAGATCCATTGAAATCTGACTCCATTTGGCCTTAAATCTCCTGACAAAACAAAAAGACTGTGGCTCAATTAGGCAAAATTGGTATCTCGGCTCATCTAAGTGACTAAAATTTCCACTTCATGCATGTTTTAAGTTCAACATGATTGGCCTTTGCTGTGAGATGTCATTTTATTTCTATTGACGGGCCCAACAGGCTACATCTGAATTAAGAGAAATGATCTGGATTTAATTATAATAAGATAAGATAAGATTAGATAATACTTTATTGATCCCCATAGGGGAAATTCGGGTGATGCAGCAGCAACATTAGAGGAAAGAAAAAAAAAACAAGAAACAGGAAAGATAAATACACACAATTAATAATATCTATGCATTTACAAGCTGACCCTTGTTGAATTTTGTCTTTTTTTTTAAACTAGAACCAGAATTCAAAGGATAATCTCTTAAAAGTTGCCACTATGAAAACCAGGTGTTCTTTAGAATTACAACCTAAAGTTTTGCAATGTCAGTATATAATTTCCTTCAGAATAGGAATTAAAGAGCTGTCACAGACTTGACTGTCACTGAAAAAAGAACATAGCCATGTTAAAAACCACAAATTTGACAGGTATACCTTCATTACTTTTGTTTTACCACTAAATGAAATTTTATATTATTTACAGTTGCAAGCATGTGGTCACAGCACATGTAAATTTCAAGCATTTGAACCTCTGGCTGGAAATGTGCCAGAGAATATCTGAAAGACTCTTTCATAAAGCTGCTAAAATGAGCAACAGGTTGAGTGCCTCCTGACGGGCATGCCTGAGATATGATCATAACTATTCAAAGTCTTTATACCTTCAACAATATATGATGTAAATGACCTGCTATTTTTATAGGCTGTTCAAAAGTAAGCAAAAATTTCAAAGAGGTATTTTTTTACTGTTGTAATGCACAGCAAAACACAGTAGTAAGTTAACACGCTCCCTTATGAGATATTTAACAGATTATGTGGTCATCACAGGAAGAAGTTAAAGTCTATATTTTACACATTTATGGCGGTTGTTCGACCTCCTTTTGCATTCTTGCCCATGATGAAACTGCAAAGAATCCCACAGAGGCGACACTGTGATTGAGGCTCCAGTGTTTTGCCCATCTGTCAGCTGTTTGACAGACAGCAACAAACTGTAAATCAGTCACCTCTGAGAAAAGACTGGCCCACTCCCTGCTTAGAGCAAACAAACCATAGGGAGTGTGTATGTGTATGTGTGTATTCACCCCGTCAATGCATCGTCCACTTCCCCTTCTTGTGTTGTGTGATCCTACACAGGTGGGTCCAGTGGAGTCAGAAAAGGCAAACTGAAAGTTGTTTCTGATTGCCAGTATGTCAAAATAAAATGAGGATCATATTTTGCATTTTAAGAGGAGGAGACTCTGGTGTGTTCTGGGGCTGCCTGGACTCTCAGTTCTGCAGACAGAGACCAGGGCTCCTTTTTAAATATCTGACAACAGCTTTAAGCAGTCAAACAATAAAATCAACTTTTACACTCTGCTGATAACTTTGATGTGTAATCACGAGGTGTGTGTGTGTGTGTGTGTGTGTGTGTGTGTGTGTGTGTGTGTGTGTGTGTGTGTGTGTGTGTGTGTGTGCGTGTGCGTGTGCGTGTGCGTGTGCGTGTGCGCGTGTGTGTGCGTGTGTGTGTGTGTGTGTGTGTGTGTGTGTGTGTGTGTGTGTGTGTGTGTGTGTGTGTGTGTGTGTGTGTGTGCATTTGGATTTTGGTAAAATTGACTCCATAGCATATTTTGAGATTGTATCTG